>JAQGAF010000580.1:0-47116 GCA_034687865.1 Kryphioiulus occultus | reverse complement strand
CAAGCATCTCTCTAAGTTTTGTTTGAAATTTTCCGACCGTGAAATGTTACCACCTTCCGTCGCTGGAGGGCTCAGAGTTGCAAGATGGCATGTTTAGAAGGTGTTGCTGCAATTTCGTGAATTTTTTGCAGCCGTGTTATGAGAGATATGATTATCGAGTTTGATGATATCAAACCCGCATCTCTTACACAGTAGCTTTATTTGAATTTTTATGGGGGTGAAAAGGTTCCGTCTTCCGTCGCAAGAGGACGCTGAGTTGAGAGAAGCCTGCTTACGATTCAGCGTCCTCTGGTGGCGGAAGGTGGAAACATTGAAAATTCCGCTTGAAAATTCCGTAAAAAACTTTGAGAGATGCTTGATTCATAGCAAAAAACAACTCGATCATCATAGCTCTAATGATACAGCTGCAAAAATTCACGAAATAGTTGCCATCATTACAGACACACTGTATGCAAATTAAACAGGTCTAGGTGCTTGTTTTTTTTCTGGATTTTGCTGCAGAAAAGGGGGTTATGCGTATTAAACCGTATTATTCTCTAATGAAAAAAAATTGATGCTGCTAGTGTTTAAATGCAATAAGTATAGAATACATCCGTGTAACCTTGCATTAACGTTTAGTTTATTGTTAACTGGTCATTTACTAGGAATGCAAATTTCACATTTTTAATTACACATTTTTTTATTTCCGAAAGCGTTGTTCCGAGAATTTGGAAGTGGAAGTTTTCCGATTTATAATCCCCTTTAGGCAACCTTCTTGTTTCACTTTTAATTGGCTGTATTATGATGAAATATTTACCATTTGAGTTGGAAGCGGTTTCCACTTATTACGTTATTAGGTCAGTGACAGAGACCAAATAAAAGAGGAAAACTTCAAGTTCCACAACATTAACGCTAAGATATTTGCCACACATCAGGACAATAACCCAGATCTTTGTTTTCTTCTTCCGTTTTTGGCACCGTTGGTGATTAATACCCTCCCCAGGTTTTTTATTACCTTCTTTTTACGAGCTTTTCTTCCGGATAAAATATAAACCCGGCTTAACTATGAAGTAAAAAAACGAAAGTTAAAAAAATTTCCTCAGTAGAAATGTAGGTAGCCGCTTGTCTGACATCATTTTCACATCAATTAATGGAGGGTTGCAGGGTTCTGACCATTTTTCAGAGCATTTCACTAATGTGCAATTATGCATTAACGATAATGTGATGTTCACAAGGTTCAGGCTTAGTACTTTTCAATTGCAGTATGTAATTATTTCTAACACTGATAACTATGTTTTATATAATTGCTATCTTTAACCACGATTATAGGACATCTAAAGCGTGGCAACTAAACGCTTCTGTTTGATAAAACTTTAATTTAATATGGAATAAACCATATTACTAATTGGCAGGCTACTCTGACCTACAGTGTACAAAGAATGGAAAAATTGAAGAAGAAATAATCGTCTTGGCAAAAATTTACTTAAAAGAAGTTTTATAAAAGCAAGAAACAGTTTTTGCGATATTTTATTTATAAAAATAACATAACAACGAACAATTCATTAACATTTCTAATGTTGCTAGGTCAGTGTGCCTTCTCATTTTTATCACACATTTGTGTAAAGCAAGATTAAATTTCATGACGTAGAACAAAAAACAAAATAAAAATTGAGCAATAAAATACATTTGAATGGTTAATTCACCGTGGTTTAGTTGGGCATGTACATGTACAATACTAGGTGTACCATAAATAGACTGAATGATTCATAAAGTGTATTTGTAATACTGCAACAAAATCGGTGTAGCACGCTGTGCAAAATTGAATGCATGCCATTTGAGTTCTTACCTAAAAAGTAATGTTTCATTGTCAATCCATTAAATTATAGTGTTATAAAACTAACACAACAATTCACAAATCTTTTAGCCTAACTCCGTACCTTGGCTAGGATGAGAAAAATGTTTCTCAGCTTCATCGGAAAGTTTATAGTCTGTCATTTCAAAATTGGCTACAAAAGAAAGCCTGCACACTAAGTTTAAATTGGGCCATGAGATGGAAGAAGCCCCCAATAAATTTTCTTTTTTTTTCATCAAAATTAATGTAGTCCAATTAACGTATTATGCAAAGAATTGTTGTTCATGTTGGTGTTCACAAAATCATGTCCCAATTAATTCTGCATTCCTGAGTTAAAATAACCATTGTTAGTTTTGGTATACGAAACATCAAATCTAAACAAGAGTTTACATGTATATTCAGTTATGATGCTATACGGATTTAACGAACTCTTAAATTTGATAATTCTCAAAATGCTCTGCTCGCCACTTTAAAGGTCGAGACCAGCCTAAATCAAAATTGTCCCCAATAGCCCATGTTGAGAGATTTATCAAATCATTATTTTAATTTGCCAAATGATCAGTTTTTATAACACATCATTTAGATTCATCAAAAATTCTTCGAAAATAATGATTATCGAAGAGATAACGAGGATGGTCTGATATTTTCTGTATGCCCCTCCATGTTTTCATCTATTTGCTTTTCGCTTTCATTCAAATTCTTCAAGGTGGACTCGTGAACTTCAGAGAACAGTTACAAACATCACACGTAGTCATGTATTTACATGTAGTATTCTGAATCACGTGAGCATTCGTTCAGGAATCATCAACAATGCACATCATTGCTTCATGGCCCACAGTTGATGTGAGCTTGTCAGTTCCTTTGCTAAACCACCTAAGAGTTTTTAGTGAGTTGAAGACATCGTCAATGGCACTTTAGATTATGACACCAGAAATTGCATCCGGTCCCCGGGATCTTGGACTTATTGGCCATTGTGGTCAGCCAGTTGCTTCTGCGGACTCATTTGGTCTCTATGGACTGATGCACCCTTTAGTAGCCATAACCACCACCTTTGCCACCGCCATATCCTCCTCCTCCTCCATATCCACCTCCACCTCCTCCATATCCGCCTCCTCCTCCTCCATATCCGCCTCCTCCTCCATATCCGCCACCACCTCCTCCATATCCTCCTCCTCCTACATAACCACCTCCTCCTCCATAGCCACCACCACCATAATCATTGTCATCTCCTTTCATCATCGACCCCAAGAAGCTTGTCAGCAGACCCGATTTGGACAGCAACTTTCGCTGCAAGACGCCCAGTTTCTTGCCCACGTGGAAGGCCTCTCCCTTGGATGTCGTGGTGCCCTTGATGAAGCCCTTGAGCAAGTTGAGTCCATCGTGGATGTTGAACTTGGGCACGTAACCACCGTAGCCACCGCCTCCATAACCTCCGCCGCCGTAGCCACCGCCACCTCCGTAGTTTCCGTACTGCGAGTCGTAACTTCCGGAACCACTTCCGGAGCCCAATAGCACTCCTGTCAATGCTCCGAGACCTAGTCCCAAGTGATATCTGAAATAAAAAAGATACTTTACTTTTCTGAACATGAAGGATTGCTCAGCTCATTCACACTCATGTTTCAGGGATCATGGGACTTCTGATATGGAGTCAGCTCCCCATCATGGTGGAAATGTATTGAAAAAATTAACGACATTTCTGGTGGCTTTTCTTACCCAGTTCTCTTCGGGTTGAGTCGATTTCCACCGCCATATCCCCCTCCACCGCCATATCCACCTCCTCCACCGCCATATCCACCTCCTCCACCGCCATATCCACCACCTCCTCCGCCATATCCACCGCCTCCTCCGCCATATCCACCACCTCCTCCGCCATATCCTCCTCCTCCTCCGCCATATCCTCCACCTCCATAGTCTCCTCCACCATATCCACCACCACCACCATATCCTCCACTGCGTTCTATCCTGTTGGGTTCAGGTTCATAGTAAGCTGGTGGCGCTGCATTCATTTGTGGTGGGCCTCCGTGCATCTGTCTTCCGTTCACGTAGATCACGGGTCCTGACCTTTGCTGACCGTTCACGAAAACCATGGGGGCGGCTCCACCAGTCCTGCTGCCGATCATGGGCCTTCGAGGTCCGAAGGGCTGCCTCTGGATGCGAACTCCGTTGTAGCCTAATTTGTAGGGTGCACCCCCACCCCCTCCAGAACGACTCTGGAGACGAAATCCATTGTAGCCTGGACCCCCACCCCCACCGGAACGCCTGTTGTTGGCGTTCTTGGACACTCCAGAAGCGATCATGGACATGAGCCCCAGAGCCCCTACCGGAAGGACGGGTCCTCCGATTTTGTGCAAAAGTTCTTGTAACGGTGGTCCGTGCAACACTATGGAGATACCTTTGACCTTCTCCTTCTTTGCCTTCTTCTCCTTCTTGGTTGTCGACATCGCGATCAGACACGCAAAGATGATGAGCGTCTGTAATAAAAGATCAACGATATACATGTAGGATTATATCACGCCTTTAAGCATTTTGTGGGACACTCATTCATTGCTCCAAATTTTCTCATCTTGATTTGCGGCATAACCACGTACTGTTCGAGTTATCAGACTTACATGTAGCTACAGACTTAGCTATCTGACATTCTATATGTTGAATTCTGTTGAACTCATCGCAAGATTGATGAATCAGTCTCTTACCACCATTGGTTGATGTTTTATGGGAAATGATGAATATATATAGCCTATATTTTTTTATAAAACTAGCCAGATCAGCTTTCAGATGTACCGTATACATGTAGACGAAAATCTTCGGCAATCTATATTTCTTTAAATATTTATCTGTCATAACAGGATTCACCGATTATTAATTTTTTTTTAAATATAGCAATATTAAATTTCAACAGACGAATAGTAACATTTAGTTGCATTTAGTTGCGACCAGGGGCGGATGCATAAAAAATGATTAAATTGTAGTGAGATGTTTTGTTAATTTTGATTTTAAATTCATGTATTTTTCTATTTTCACACAATGCTTAAAGTTATACTTGATTTTCACACTTGTCGTGCTGACATATATTCAAATTTGCTAGATATTTCAAAATATTTTTTCTTCCTATTTAACTATACAGATACCGATTTAATACTGAATTAACAATGTAGTTAAAGTTTGCTTTAATTATTAAAGCATTAAAACATTAATTATTAAAGTATCAAGCTCTGATATTAAAATGATTTAACTACAAGTACATTGTAAGTGCATTTTACTAAGACTATTTTTTTCTTCTTTGAAATGCCTTATGAATGTTTTAATTTTAAAAGTTGGAGCCAATGTTGAAATGACATTGCGTGCAATTCACACCATGTCAATAATTTAAACCAGCAGGAAATATTTTAGGGTATTGACTTACTGATAATTTCTAAAACATTGAACTTATTATGAATCATAGAGGGAAATACTAGCAATATATTATTCAAGTTATATTTGTATAACTGAGGTAAATATAAATCGAAATATTGAATCTTTCCCTAATTGTGAAATATTATACAGCTCTAAATTTTGTGTCTGAAGGGCCTGGTCATATTTTAGAACCCAAAATTCTTTGTAGATTTCAAGTAAGCTTATGTTTTGAATGATGTTTGAAGAATGGGCAATTAGACCTAAGCTTTCACTATTTGCTTCCTTCCTGCTTCCGTAGGCATGTCATCGCATACAAATGTTAGGAAATTGCCGAAAAGTGAACTTACCGTTAACCTCATGGTGTGGCCTACGTGTGTCTACCTGGGTAATATCTTTAAGATCTTTTGGCTTTAGCTGGAGTGGATCATTTTGTGTGGCACGATTTTCCTCTGGGAACTGGTTTGTCAGAATGGCCGTTTTGCTGCCATGCTTTTGCTTTTATATCAAGACGCCAATAACCCAAAAAACAGGAGCGTAGTTTAACCAATGAACGTCATCGTATCCTTGCCAATCGGTCAAGCAAGGTGAAATGGCCGCTTTGCACCCCTGCAGATGCATGTTTATTAGCAATCGAAAAACACTTTCCTAAAAGGTCGTCTGCCCCACCGTTATAACCATTTTTTAGTTTTTTTTAAAAAAAAATAGTGGAAGGAAAGAGGGCGTGACAGTTTCCGAAAAAGGGGGCGCATTATATTTCGCTTCATTGTTGTTATCGGTTTTTATACATCAATTTTCGATGCCACCCAAAAAATAGCTACGTGATGCTTAGCGAAAGCGTTTGACCCATTCACCCACTTCTGAATAAAAAAATGAAGCAAGATTTTGCGAAATCCACGGGCGTGGGAGGACGCCTTCACATCACCCTGAATGCCAATTTGACGCCACATGACAGCCAAGTCATCATGATTTTCTATTTTTATTTTATCAAAGCCATGAATTCCTCCGATCATCAAGATGTATCTTGTATGCGATTTTTATCTTTGAATTCATCACGTGTTATATTTTTAAAATTTCCAAATCGGTCTCTGATCGATTTTTCCAAAAATTTGAGATTTTAGGTATTGGTCAAGATTCATTTACGAATGTGAAACATACGGTATTATATTTTCTTGACTTTAATTCAACGTGGCTCAACTAAAAAAATGTTTGCCGACGGGACCTAGTACGTAACAGTATTCATAACCTGACAAAAATTAGCATTTGCAAATTATTTTTGTTTAACGTTTTGTTATTTAATTTCGTCAGTTTTACATTTTTCGAGGCACGCTGGGGTGTTCAACCAAGTCGCGAAAACGTTGTTAAATCTAATCTCGAAATAAATTAAATATAGCGAACATCTTTGAATATTTATGGTACTTTGCATTTGGGATGGACATTTTAAAATTTACAGGTTAAAACTTGTTCATTTTTGCAAGTTTCTTCACCTTTTTTGCGTCGAATTTCTCTCATACACTTCTTTGCATGAATGTTAATAAATAATTATGCGAAAAATAGTTTCTTCGAAGTAATTGCTGATGCTCCCTGCAGTAAATAAAAAATGTTTTATTAATATAATGGTGGAATAGTCTAGTTTTTGGCATTTACGAGCTAGGCGAACTCATCATGAGTTTTTTTTAGAAATATGGGTCCCACGTAATTATATGCTATAGACTCTTTTACGTAATCTTAATTTGAAAAAGAATAGCTTAAATACACATATTTATAAAATTCTACTATCATTGTACGATGGTCGAAACTCCTTTGTTCTTTAATCTGTTTCACTGAAAGTTTAAGTTGCAGTATAGATATTTGAATGCTATACGTCTAATGGGTTTAACCACATCTTGAATTATACAAGGCCTATTTTCTTATAAGGTTTGAATACGATTACTTACCGGCGGTTATAGGTTAGGTAACGTGTGTGGTGGACATAAGCTTATAATAGCCAATGACCCTTTGTACATGCACACCTATTAGGAGTACTGGCAGGGTGATCAATTTAAATTAAAATAATAATTAATCCAAAATGTGGTCCATATTTTCCCGCCTATATACCAAACAGGTCTTATGAGATTTAAAAAAAAACGCGTTTTCTTGTCAGGCATTGAGAAATGAACAGAGTACGACTACAGGTGGAACAACATTGTTCAAATGAGATTACGTCAAGCAACAATTGCCTATGTCTATTTTTTCCTGATATTTCAAGCACTATTTGTTCTTCTTTGGAATCAACGGTGAAGGGAAAACGTGTCATCAACATGAAACAGGTTATATTCAATGTACTGTGTTTATATTTGGAGAATACGACAATAAAATTAAATTTCTTAGAATTGAAATTTAAAAAAGTGATTAATTGAAAAGCATGACCAAAACATTTAAACACATGTTTTATGTGTTTGATTCATTTAATTTCCATGAGAGAATTTCTATAAGCATGCAAGCATTTTGCATATTTCAGCCTGGATAGTACCATATTGTTGACCCACAAAATTAATGATGTCTCTGTATCAGAAAATAATGGGCATTAACATGTCATAGATGCATCGTCTATTTTAATTAAGCCATTCTTAAATGAAGGAAAGGGTTCGGTAGCTCTAAGTGTTGTTGTATACATATTATTATTACGTCAAAATATTAATTTAATGTATACATATATTTTAGAAAGTATAAAAAGTAGTCTATCTAATAAAAAGATCGTTAAAGTTCAACGATCACTTTATTCAATCAATCAGATGTATGAAAATTAACTTGTTGTTTTTTCGATTTTTAACATTTTAATGTAAATTACTAACGGCGGCAAAGGGATGTGGATGTCCTCTGTGAGAAATTATTCTAGCTCCGAGCATAAAAATGTCAGTCTGAAAGCGATTTGAAGAGCGTTTTTAGTCACCCCAATTATGACAACAAGAGGTTAATGCGAACATATTAGTGAGGCTCTGATTTCTCTGGAAACTTGGTTAACCAGTTGAAATTCTTTTATTATTATGGAGGTCCCAAGACGGTTGTGAGACAAGGTACAGGGTGGACGTTCTTATTATGCACAAGTACATGTATGTCGTTTGCAACGGGATTATGTCATGCAATAATCTATCTTACATTTCTAGGTCAGTGAGATAATTATGTAGCGCAAAGTATAAAGGTATTTTTTGACAATTAATTTTCAGGTTTCTAAATGCAGTACATCGTGCAAAATCTATCATTTTAATTTGCAAAAAAAAAACATCCATAGAATTGGCAAATTTCTTACTAATCAATGCTGAATGAAATTCTTCATTATATTTCCGATGAATTCTGGTATAGCATAGATTTGAGACATGTATTATGAGATGTATTTTTGCACAGCAGGTTGTTCGAAATTATACAGTACGTAAACTACAAGTTATTCGTTAATTTTCCAATAACTTTTAATAGTAGGAATCTATTTCATCCAATTTAAACTTGATTATCAAGGATGGAAGAAAAGTCTGACATTATTTTCATTTTAATGAGCGTGGGCATAGTAGTACCTAAACTACAAGTTATTCGTTAACTTTCCTATAACTTTTAATAGGAATCTGTTACATCAAATTTGAACTTGATTAGCAAAAATGGAAGAAAAATCGTACAATATTTTCATTTTAATGAGCGTGGGCATGGTAGGCTAGTAAAAGTGTCAGATGATACACGAGAGTGGCAATTAAATAGACAAACTATCTCTTATTCGCTTATTTTTTTATTTTTAGATGTATGCACTAAGGCACATGTTTTACTGCTACAGAACCTTGCATCAATTATAAGAAATGGAAAAATAGTGTGACCAAGTCTCCAAAATCTGCAGTGATGTTTTTTCTGGGGTCATCATTTTACGTTTCAACTATGAACTTTGACCCTGGCCAACCGAAGGGATAAGATGCTCATTCCACATACATGTATATACCACTCATTCATGGAATCTGCGGGGCATATCTGGAACCCATTGATAGATTTCCATTGGTCAATCGCCCGTTTCTGAAGCTGATGGATATGATGATTCCATGGATGATGAATAAATGAAACATCCATCACCTCACCCTCAACACTAGGTAACGTACAATGCATTTTTAAAAGTTCGATATTCACCTATATCTACCATATACATTTCCTATTTCAAATCGAATATTGTATGCCATCCTATAAACGTGTATGCAAAATGTGCAGTGGTACTTGTTATTGTCATTTGCCCTTTAGCATCAACTGTCTTGAAGAATAAATGCGATACGTACTTCCGAAATATGTCTGGCCAATAATCGGAGAAGATTCACGCTCTAAGAGTCTATTTTGATGTGTATTAAGATATGATAATACTGTAAATCTGGCACGTGCAACAAGTTGAAAATTTAGTAAATATATGCAGATGTATGTTTTTTGGTCATTCAATGACCCTAAACTGGAAGTAATAGCGAGGGCAAGCAGTAAAATGGCACATTATTTATACACTTCCGTTGCTGTTTACTACGTGTCTCCAAAATTTAAAATGTTAGCTTTTTACATAACAAATATGTTTTACTAATAAAATCACGTTTTATATTACCCACTTTCCTAAATCAGTAAACGTCGATCTCGTTTGCTGCGTATTATTATGTGGGAATTGTCGCATGCTGTAGTCATTCTAACGTGCTAATAACCGGGTCATCAGATTTTCCAAGAAATCTGCAATGGAATTCTCGCGCGAATAATATGCATGTCCTTAAAAGTATTAGTTTTCCTGTGAACTGAGCTGCTCTTCACGCTTGCTATAGAGCATCCTTCTGCAATTGTTTGGATAAACTAAAGTATTTCAATCGTAAATTCTGGTAAAGCCCCCACATCTTTCCAATCCTCAAAGAATATCAGTTTTGATTTTAAATCTTCTGAAATCAATTTGCCGAAAGGAATTTTCGAACTGAGGATTTTGCAAGTTTTTAACTGTTTGCCAAATAAATATGGAAAGAATACGTACTGAAAATTGGCGATATTGTCTTCAGGGCTTGATCAACTTCGTACCAGTCAGGAAAATACATATAAGTGCTGAAACGGATCATAAAACTTGGCGATAAATAAAAGTTGTCCAAATTCATTCATTGAAATTGAAACCAAATCGGTTATCTTGGGGAAATGAAAGGCTGTGGAGAAGATGTTTTGAACCAGTGGTCAATTTGCGGAAGTATAAAGTGGGTAATGGCTTTTGATGAAACCATTGGAAAAAATGTGTACGAGCTGGCATTTATGATTTAGTTATGAAAGGCGTAGGCCGTAAGGGTTTATTTTAAGTAGGCCCAAGAAAAAGTTATGTAATCAACAACCCGGAAAAGACACGAATTGCGTTATCTGGTCCACTACAGTCCACTAAACCGGTTTGGCCAACTATGATGTTCTGCTGACCGTCCTGGAACTTGAAAACTGAAATTAAATTAGCGATGCTGGTTTGCAGTTTTTTTCTCTTAAAGGCAATAATTAGAATGGTTGGAATGACCAGTGATCTTGCCCCCGGAGCTACTTATGGTTAACCACTCCCAGTTTTGACCAGCGCCCATATTATTTTCTTAGTACTAACCTACAATAATCTGACGGTGCTCCTAAAAAACTCAAGACAAACACGTTTTTAGCTTGATGTTTGGCATTAAAATCGATAATAAAAAAACATTTCCTAAGCACAAAAACTAGGGATGAATTTGTACACGGTTGACGAATTCGAATTACCATAAAATCCAGTTTCGCATCCTCAAGCTCGAAATTGAATTTGAAAGGATGAATGTTATTGTCATTGTATGCTAATTTTTCAATTCTGGTTTAATTGCCATCTGCTAATTAGCATATTCACTTTAAAAAAGGTTAAATTAAAAGGTTATTAAAATGCTGATTAGAAACCAGCTCGTGGAATCATACATGTATTTTTAAAACACGTAGGATCTATTATTTTTTAAAGTGAAAAACATACTGTATTGAGCTTCATTCACTTTTAAATTTGAAAAAAACGATATTGATCACGCTAGAGCAAGCATGCGGAAAATTCGGGAGTTACGAGAAGTTACTCTTAAAAACTTAGCGCGTGGCCGGGTTAAAAACAGTGTTATTTACCTTTTTTTTCTTGTCTAATTATTACCATTGACATCACCGCTGTTGTCAAAGCGCATCCAATACGAACATCAGTCAATGTTATTTGGTTCAAGATCTTGTTGCTGGAAAGCGCGCTATTCTTGGTAAAATACGAACTTTAACGTATTTTGATATGTCAAATCTCAAGTAAACTAAAATTTTTTGTTGCGCTTTTTATAAAATGATGTGTAATCTTAATCAAAATTTAGTTTCGAAAAAAACAAACCGGATGTATGATTTCAATAGGGGTGTGAAATTGTTACACAAGCGTTAACGTTTTTTAAAATACACGTACATGTATACATGTATGTTCTGGCATGTTATGGACATACAGTATTTCTTACAGATTGTTTCAGTATATTATTACATGGGGTGGTTTCATAATTCCACATTGAGACATCGTATTATTACATCCGATTTTTATAAATGTTTTAAGTACATGTTCCAGTAATGTAATTAACGTGATATCAATACACGTGTATTGCCCTCAAGTTGGTTAACATAGACGCCTGTCCATAAATAAACAAGTACGAAAAACTAAAAAACTTAACTAGGCGATTTCAAGTAATATTGTTTGGCATTTCTTTTCTATAAACTCATTTTGTCAGGAAGGGATTCCGAAGGTTTATCCGTTTGCGCCTTTTTCTGTTATTTTCCAACGTATATTGCCCATACCTTGGAAAATGACATTGTTAACATCACGTCTCTGTTGCAAAAACTAGTCGTATTATTGAGTGCAAGCATAAACTATAAGTTATTGCGGTTACAAAATTATTCTCCAAACGTATATTTACGTAGTCAACTGTTGGGTCACGACACTCGTAACATGTTTCGTATATCCGCAAAAACGACATGGGAAGTTTACTTTGAATTTTTTACATTTTCCAATTTCCAGTACTAGACATTGCTTTTATGCCAATTGATATACTGTATTTACGAGGCGATTGTCCCATTTTACGATGGCAAATTTTTAAATTGCCATTTTAAGTCATGATGTTATGTGCGAGGTCCATTTGTAGGTTTTATTAGTTAATTTTTTAAACATGTTAACCGTATAATCTGACCATTTAAGCCTAAGATTCGCTTATCATTGTAAGGTACATGTACATTATAAGCTTATCATGTAATTTATATTGACTATGAGTGCGAATATGAACCATGTCCAGAAGAGAGTGACCTTATGCCATGTTCCTGTTAAAATAGTTGAGAAAATTTTCACTGCTTTGCAAGATTAGGATACATGCAAACTCAATATTAAATAACTAACTAAAAGCATGTGTGTTTTTCTGCATATTACAGTGCTTTTACCTTTTGCTCCCATGCCAGCTGCTTTCCACAAGCACCTTGAAAGTATGTACATGAAACAATTGCAGTTGGTATCTAATTTAAAGATCCAAGTAGTGTTGTTAGACGAAAATATTAACCTCGATTATATAATTTTTTCTTCCTTATTTCAATTTTTTAATCAGATTGTGAAGGAAGGTTTGCGCCCATGACTTTTCAAAATCGCTGTTTTAACATAAACTCTACACTCTGAACATCAGCAGGTTTTCTCGGAAATTAGAGTATCCCTTGTGACCTGAATATTAAGTAGTTCTGTGATGAGATTACGTGCATTAATGTTGTGGTCGGTAACGGGCGATTTTGGTATTTGCACAGCAAGATGCAATGCAAAATGGCTCATTTTTAAGAAACTAGATTTATACTCAGTTGGGGGAAAGATTGTCAAACCGGAGCAATCTAAAGATCGTATTTTCTTGACTTTTCACTTGTACCAGAAGCGCAAAATTGACATTTATGTTTTGTTCCTTGGTTTTCCTCACTTTAAAAATGTGATAAAATGTCCTCGTGCTGTTATCTAGTAAAGTCCAAACCCAACTTGTTTCATTTCTGAACGTAGTAAGTTACAACTACATTTGAGAATATTTTGAAACAAGAAGGAATTTTGTCTCTTCATGGTAATTGATACTAGCGAGTTGATTTTTATCATAACCTTAATAGAACCACATCTTAAATTAACAATTGATATACTTCAAATTGCCGCCGAACACAGAGCCATCTGTCGATAGCATCCCCAAACTTAACGTGCATCAATTGGTTTAGTACACAGATTCACTGCGGGATGGCGCTGCTGGTATTAATTTTTAAATTTCGTTTCAATGAAAAAAACTTGTTTTGGAGGGGTGGTTTTTTGGCTACAACTGGTTTATCGCTGAGCTATTGGAAAATTTTATTTCTCTGTCCCACTTTCATTCAGCCCAGTATTTTTCCTTTTAAAAGTCCTTTTATTGTCCACCATCTCTTATCTATGTTTTTATCTGGCATTGCACTGTAGAGTATAGTGAGTGGACCTTAGATCTTCATAGGTGACACAGCATACAGAAGTCGTCGGTGCGCACGCAAGTCACTGTCAGAATTAGGCTAACTGACGCTCTATCGCGACGAACCATGTAAAGCATGTAAATAATTGGGTGAACCTCAACATGGTATGCTTTGATAACTATTCCATCTTGCCCAAAAGAAATGAAAATTAAATGATTTTGAAATTGCGGTTTTTGGACATCGGAATGTGCGATGTAATATTTGGAGCTTGTTTCTTTTTGGTGCTTTATGTCAACTTTGATAAACATATTTAGTAATGATGTAAATTTATGTTACGAGAAAATTCAAACGTTATGAATTGCAGTTACTTGTTTTACATCGAACGCTCATAATTGATGATTTCAGAAATGTCTTTTCTCGCGATAAGTATCAGTAATTTGACATGTTTAAGTTATTACTATGACATGGACTGAATATGCTTTGTCGTTTGGTATATGCAGTAAATTATGATTCTTTGACAATAGCATGGAAAGTTCTGTTATAATTGTGTATGTGTCTGGAACGGTGCCCCTCAAGAAAATTGTCACAATGGCATGAGCATAATGCATTATTACCATTGTTTTGATAGCTTGTAATATTTGTTCAGAATAAAGCTTATGCACAGTGAATGTAATATTTGGAAGGAAGACTTGTCAAAAACGCAAAAAAATCATGAGACAATTAGGTTTAGCGTTGTAAACCCGAACCATAGTAGTTTACTAGTTTTTAAATATAAGGGTCACCTTCCAAAAGAAAGGTCAGTAGAAAACAGCGAGTAGGCCTAAAATGACCTAAAAATGAAGAATTCCAAGTACCCAAACAATATTAATTTCTTTGTCAGGATTAGGGCAGTTTATTCCAAGCATGACAAATACCACACAATCCAGCGCCTTACCATTCTGTATACAGTGTACGTGTAAAAGCGGTTTGGTGATTTAGGTCACTGGAACTAATTATCATGCTGGGTTCGACTTCACATCCTATTGTCGAAATTTTTATTAACGTACAGATGACATAGGATAAACACGTTCGTCTCTTTCTGTCTAAAACAAAACACAGACCTGATTCTGGGTCTACCAATTGATTAGATACCATTAGATATTAATGGGCGACGGTACTGGAATGTTTGCGAGAAAAACCGAAAGTTTGCTAACCACCATCTTAAAAATCGACAGCCTAAACCAAAACAACAGGTGTTTCCTGGTTCGTCTATTTTGTCCCTTGTAAGACCAGAATTTCTGGAGAATTTTACCCCCTGGCCAATGTCTACGATGAATGCAAAAGACGTTGGCCTCAATACTTAGTCTTTCTGGAAAAAACATTGGTTCGTGTAGCCTACTTGAGGAGCATTTGCTATTATGCAAGGAGTTATGTAGGGCACTTTGGTCTGATGTCATATAGGCGTGTTCCCCCTTAATCACGGTTGTAACATTGAGTTGCGAGTTCTTAACAGACCCACAGCCCTAGGCCATCATGCACAATCGCAAGGAAAGTCAATTTTAGGGCACCATAATAGTTGTTTTTATTTTCCTGCCCTTTGGATTTTTTTCGTAAGGAATGGCCCTATTTGGACCGACTTTTCTGGTCTGGTTTTTGTTGTTTTGACCCAGCGTGGCTGATTTCAAATCAACTAATAGCTTTGTTCCACTTGCATATAAAAATTGACGAGTTGTGATAAATGAGCTTTTTAAGTCACCTTAATGCAAACTTCAACAATGGCAAAAACTCAAGTGATACCCCTTTTTAAATAATAAATTTTCGTACCAAATTTATTGTCCCCCGAGGAGAATGATTTGTTCCACAAGTGCAATAGCTGTTATTTCAAAAATAACATAATTTTGTGAGGTTTATAGTTTAGAAAAAGTGTGAGAAAATAAGTTCTGCTCTTTTTGTTTTCAATTTGCACACTATCTTACATGGGTGAAGGTACTTGATAAGTGAAATGATTAAGGACAGGTAATATGGAAAATCTCGCCTGTTTTAATTAGCAAATTTGAGAAATTTTGAGAACCACTTAATGAACTAAATTGAAAGTCTGACTGCAATTCGGATTTTATCACTTTAAATGATAAATTATAGTTTAATACGACTAGGTTTCTTTTTAAAGAGCGAATTTGCAATTAAATACACTGTATATTGAGTTCCAGCAGTTTCCTAACTTGCGCACTAGATGAAGCTTTGTTTCCCATTTTAATATTTTTTCTATCCATATTCAAACCGACGAAAGGAAGCTAAATGGGGTAATATTAATAAAATCATCAGCAGTCCTATATTATCTTTAGCCAAATATGCTAAAAGAATTGAGAAAATCACCATTGTTCAAATAGCCGTTGTTTTAGAAAACACATTAGAATGCGACGCAACGTGTCGTAGAAAGCATCATTTGTGTAACTGCTGTTTTTATCACTTGGCCCATTCTTTGGCTTGTATCTTGAAAACATGACAATATTTTTTTTGTTTAACGTCTGTAGTCTCGTACTAAGGTGGGCCACCTGCTGCAGCCCTCGAAATTTCACTTTTTGATTTTACAACAGCTAAAATGGGTCTTACAAGACCGACACGTAAAAGAGCATGACATTCTGACCTAAAACTATTATGATATTAGCGAGAATCGCATGAGAAATTTGCCGCAATTACTTCCCGTATTACTCCTTTGTTTTTTAAATGGTGGCCTCTACTAGGTATTAACACCAGGTGTACCTCATTTGAACCGACCTTTTGAAAAGAAATGTGGTTTTGAACCTCATGTAGTGATTTGAATATATTTCAATCACGGAAAACGCCTCCAACCATCCCCTTTTGTGATCTTTGTCTTCAGATAAAGGTAAAGTAAACAACAACACAATTAAGGTCCATAGTATAATTCTAGCTTTTTGAACTGTTCCGCATATTGCAGTGCTAGAAAGGAGCTTGCTTTGCTGTATTTCAAATGAGGGAGATTTCGCACTTGGACCACCTCGTTCATTATGTAAACAGTCGTGTTCAGGTGGCTATTCATGTTCTACTTGCTGATAATACTCCTAAACATATTTCAGTTGAATTTAAAACCACACGTCATCGAGTCGTAATTATTTAGTGAAAAACATGAAAGTTTTGAGAGGGCACAGATCAATCGCTGCTTTTAAACAAGTTCTTATTTTCGATTTTGACTGGCATCAGTTATACTGTATACTGTTCACGTATGTGAAATGCCTCAGTATCTTAACATCAACAAACTTGAAATAAGATTCATGTTTTCCTTTATTAAATCAAACAATTATTGTTTCATTCGGTATTAAGAATTCATCCAAACTTTAACTAATACAATATTTTGCTTTCATCAATTTATTCTCATTCTATGTGCTTTACTTTTAATATCTGACATTAACGTACAAGTATATTGATAACAAATAAAATATTAATAATCTGAATTTCTTATAATATCTTATAATGTCACTATATGTCACTGAAAATCTGCTGTTGAATTTGAAATATAGTTAGAGAACTATAGCTTGGTTCCTCCGGCTTAAAAAAATTAATTTCAGATTTTTGATAAGATTCCACTTAAGTATTATTGATTTGACTTAACGAAGCTGTGGCTTTTTAATCTCAAGGAAATTCCATGCATCATATGACATAAACTGAACTTACAATTGTTAGGACGTTATAAGCTAGGGTCAGGTAGGTCATCTAACTTTCAGTTGCAAAAAAACGTTATTTAGGTTTTATCATTTGAGAAAAGGCTGTGTCGCAGTAACCTGCTTATTGTTAACAAAATAATTTTAAATTGAAAGTAGGTGCAAAGATCCGTAAGTATTAAGCAAATGGTGGCGCTCTCATTTGTGGCAAAGATTCGATTATGTCAAATCGTAGTAATTGAGTTTGTAGCCTTGTTTTATTGGAAAGTTGAATTGGCCGTCCATATACATGTACATGTATTTACCGAACAGAAACACGTTTTATTGGGTTCACATAAAGCATTAAGGTTTTATGTTAGGAGGACGATGAAAAAATAGTCTTCATTTTGTTATGCCTAAAGGCCAAGCCTACTCCCAAATATAACAGACGGTTCTGGATTTTATTTCTTTATGCAAATAAGAGGTTATAGAAAAAAATCGCTGAAATTCGCATAAAAAATATAGGCTCTTAGGCCTGGGGCAAACGAACGTCAAGATATCCTCAATTTAAGATTAAGTGGAATATGTGGACGAAAAAAATCATTTATGAAGCAAATTTAATTTTTTTAAATAAATAAACTGAACTAAAAAGGGGTTAAAATATAGGGTATTTCAAAACGTTACCATAAAATGTCCTACAAAGTACACTAATAATAGCTTGAGCTATTCTAATTTTCAGTTTCAGAATTTAAAAGCACGCAATGGTAAACTGTATTCTTTTAACATTTTTTTTTAAAGCAGCATTTTCTCCCTAACCATCCAGGTAGAATTCTTAAAAAAATGTCGTAAATTAACATAAAAAATATGCACGATTTAGGCTACTAACAAATGCTTGGGTCAAATGCTTGAAGAATAGAGATAATTCGATATACCTTCATACTAAATGTATTTTGATAATGGAAGCACGTCTCTGGAAACATTTCTGCTGTTCCATTTAAACGTGTGAAGAGCGTTATACATGTATGTGATAAATAATCTGTTGAGACTATATTAACGCCACAAGTATGAAATATATATTTTCTAACCAAAAGTTTATTAAACAAATCAGTTCAACATATAGGTGTTCAAAATAGTATCATCCATTTCTTGCACACTATTGATAACCATGCATACATACAAAATGTCCGATTATACATGTAAATCTACGTGTTATTTGTCGACATTCCCCCAAATAATTTTTGAGTGGTCGCTGAGGTTATGATTTCATGGCAAATGGATTGGTGACGTGAAATCGAAATACTGTAGAAGCTCGATTATCCGGGATTTTAGGGGTGATCGTGTTTTCGTAGACACTGTTATCCGGATAATCGGGAGACTATACCGCATTTAAAGCATTCATAAGCCAATGTGAATGTTTATGCAAATTATCTTTAACAACAAGAAATAATGCTCGCAAACGTTCTTCGCAATTAATCCACCAGGAGGCAAAATTGAGCATATGTTACAGCGAAATACCGTTTATAGGGTAAATGGAAACGTCACTAATTGGAAATGATTAAAAATAGGCTGATGTCAAATGCACATTTCAGTATATTGGTATCACCAGAATTTAACACCCGTTTGCTCATGCTTATCAACATGCATGTATCTACCCTACTATGAAGTGAAATTGGGCAACATTGTGTAACTATATATGGCGAGTTCCCTTAATTATTGTTATTTTTGACAGCTTTAATTTAAACAACAATTAAACCTAGGTTTGCGTAGGAACTAATTAGGTTAATTACGAATACAGACTACATCCATATTAAATACATAAATTGGTATTGTTCAAACGAATCGTCCCTTGCACCATTCCCTAACAACTACAATTTCATCGCAGTTCGTCCCTTCAAATCATGTTAACCGATTGCTCTAACAATTAACATGCCTTAAGGCAAAACGAAAGAGTAAATAAATAAATAAAATAATAAAAAAATGAAATACCGTTGGAAAATGTTTTAAGTTTTGTGAAAACGCCAGTGCTAAATGAAATTTAAATTGGAATAAACAATTTCAGGATCGGAATTTTTCACTTCGCCAAATAACGATCTGATTGGCCATCAATGCTAATTGGATTACATGTCAATGGAAATTGTGGTACTTTGAGAGCATTAATTCCATTTAAATACATATACAATGTACGTGTAGTAGGAGCATGCTTAATATTGCTCATAATTCTCTCCGGTTTTCGATATAACGGCAACTGAAGTGCGATAGTTTTAGCAGGGTCTTTCATCAACATTGCGATTGTTGTTCGAACATGACGTGGCACATTAAACGACCCAAAAGTCTCTCTTAAGTCGCCGTTGCACGGATGCGTTGAGATGACATGATGATCGAATTCTTTTAAAAATTAAGATTACGTCTCGTGTATCTTCAGTTTATGTTCTGCCTTTCTTACCTGTATAAATAAGAAACAAAGAATTAGTTAACATTTAAAGGGTGTGTGAGTCCAGGGTGTCCCAAAATTTCCGTGCAATAAATTGTGTAATTTTCGACATACACCGTATGCAGTGAACTTTTGGCTGAAAGTTTTGGCTGTTGGTCAATATAAATACTTTCCATGGAAATTCACTGGTCACTTACAGTACGTCTGGTAGCACCCTATATATTGTGGTTCAAAATTTGATTATGCTAGTGGTGTTAGGAATCCAAATTAATTGCTCGGTGATTTCGGAGCACCCTGTATGTATTATTTAAAAAATTCAAAATTGCCATGCAATTTCATTCAACGTCACCTGTTTCTTTGGTGAGTAGAGCCCATTTTCCAACATGCGATTCACACAGTCCGATTATTTTAACATGACATGATCACGTCGTGGCATTCCCATGCAAAATGAACGAAAGTTTTGTTACAAAATATACAAATTGATGAAGAAAGTGTTATTGAATCTCGCGATTTTTTCGGAAGAGTCGATGCTTATTAGGTAATTCGACAATCGAATGTTAAGATTTTATTTGGAAAACAAGTGACTATAATAGTATAGACAAACCATTCCTGTTAGATTTCAAGCAAATTGTTATTTGTTTAAGAATTTATTAATTTACCTAAAATTTGGTCTCGACAGTTCAATGGGTGGAACAGAAAAGAGCTTACTGGCATAACTGCAATTTCCTAATGATTGAAAAATCGGTTAACGAGTTAGTCCAGGCCATTAGTTAATAAAAATGTATAGTTTTTTTCTTTCATCGAAAGTAAACAGGAAAAACCGTCTATACATTATTGATACATCTCTTAAACTTATTTCCCGTTTTAAAATTTATGAATCGGTTTTTGATAAACTAACAATGTTAAGTTTGTTAAGTTTCTGTTAAGTTTCAACATTCTTCCATAAATTTTTCACATTTTCAAAAATGAAATAATTGGTATAAAATACTGTAAGTTAAGCGCTCGACAGGGTGTCAATAAAAGTCCATTGATTAGTAACAACATCATGTAATGTTTGTACTGTATTTTTGTGGCAGCTTTATAAAACGTATGCACCTTGGATTACTTATTATATTAACACCCTGTAAGTTGCAGTGACTATTTCATAATAATTCCATTTTTTCCAATGATTTCACATTTATCCTCAACAAAACTCAAATTACAAAACACTAATTATGACCATGCATTAATCAGGAGATGCAATTAACGTGCGGTGGAAAAGGTGAATCATTCAAAAATGCACAATAAAATATTTCCGCATAAAATAACTTATTAGGAACCATGCCAGCAAACATGAAACAATCCGTCTGTAAAAAATGCAATAAATAAATATCAACTAATTTTACATGGTGTCTTATATAAATTGAACTTTCAGACAACATGAACACCATGTGTAGCGGTGAAATACACAGCGCCAGAAAGCGTACTACCCCTAAACGAATAATACTTTTACAGTAATATAAATTACAATTTGTGACCTCCTGATATTAATAATCAGAACATTATCAGGAATTAATGGAAATTTTAAGAATTTTTTAGGTGGGAAGGGACATCAAAGGGAACGACATCAGCATCACATGAAACTCAGAATCCTTGAAACAAAATACCAGTGCCATCTATGATGCATTATGCTAAGTTGTTAGCCACACTAAGGAAAACTGATTTCATCGGTTATTGATTAAAAGTTTATTCTTTGGGGCTGTTAATTTCTATGGATTGACATTGCCAGTCAAGCAAGTTATCGTCTTCTATAACCAGCATGCGTTTATCTTAGTTGCCCCCTTTACGCAAACCTGAGTAGATAGCAGTTGCGCAGAATGCATAATAGATGGCGCCGAATTTTATAGAGCGATCTTTAAATTTTTAAAATTTCGCCATTGATTACTTGTTCTAAAAAAAAGGAATTTAGCAGAATCCCACGAGAAACAAACGTTATAGATACATTTGACTGTGATGTTCAAGTACGGGTCAAGTGAATTAGTCTGTTTTAAAATTTGTGAAATTTTAGCTGACAGGTTTAAGATGGCCCATGACAACGACCTTATGACGTTCAGCAACGCAGTAAACATTGTCCAATGAGTATCGCTTGCGCAAAGGTTATTTTGGTCAGTATTTCCATGCAGGGTCCCAACATTCCCAATGGCGTTGTCCATTACGGTCACTTCGGAGATGCCGAATTTTGCTGTTAATTTTCAAATTTTTCATTTACCATATCCCGAATAAGCTAAGTTCCCAGTGGGGCTGAACCCAAGACTGACGCTGAACCCTGGAGCGTAGCTTTGGCCATAGTTGCTGTAGCTGGCGCCCCCTGACCTACCGCCCCCACCACCAAGATTAAGCAGGCTGCTCAGAAGAAGGCCCTTGACCAGCCCCACTTTGGTCCCCAAGACCGCACCCTTAACCGCGCCGATAGCTCCCCCTAGACCCAGTCCCAGCAGGCCGTTGCTGACGATGCCACTGAGGGTGCCACCGCCGCCACCACCCTTGCTGTAACCGGTAGTTTTCGGGGAATAGTTTCTGTAACCACCGCCACCACCACCACGTGTGCTGCGCCCGCCCCCGTAGCGCTGGTTCACAGTGCTGCCACCACCTTCGGTCCTAGAGATGCTACTACCTCCGCTGCCGTAAGTGGCGCTACCTCCGCTGCCGTAAGAGGCGCTACCTCCGCTGCCGTAAGAGGCGCTACCTCCGCTGCCGTAAGTGGCGCCACCTCCGCTGCCATAAGTGGAGCTGGTAGCCGAGGTCAGGTTACTGAGAAGGCCGGGAGGAGCGTTGTCATAAGGTCGGAGGTCACCGTTGAACTTCTGACCAGGGTTGCCGTAAACGTGCGGATCCTTGCCGTAGGGGTCGCTGTAAAGCAGCCTATTGACCACCCCTTGCTTAGCGCCATCAATGGCGCCCTGCACCGCGCCAGCGCCAAAACCACCAAAGCTGCTCGAGGGCCCTGACTGCTGGCCATACCCACCACTGTAACTGCTGCCGTAGCCAGATCCGCTACCATAGCTGGACCCGCTGCCGTAACCAGATCCACTGCCGTAGCTGGATCCACCATAACTGGATCCACTGCCGTAACTAGATCCGCTGCCGTAACTGGACGTATCACCGTAGCTCGATCCACCATAGGAGTCGCTGCCGTAGTCGCCCTTTGCATTGTAGCTGTCATCGTCACCGTAGCTGCTGCCGCTGTAGCCACCGTAGGAGTCGCTGCTCTTGCCGTAACCGCCATAGCTACCGGAACCACCATAGGAACCACCGTAAGAGCTTCCGCTGCTGTAAGACGGGTACTTCTGCGTGGTCCTCAGGCTGTTCAGCAGCGCCATCTTGAGCTTGCCGAGCAGGATGCCCTTGATGAGACCAACTTTGGTGCCCACCACAATGCCGGGGAGGAAGCCCTTGACGGCCCCGACGCCGAGACCGAGGCCAAGGGCCTTGAGACCCAAGATCTTGTCAAGACCCAGACTGGTGCCACCACCGCTGCTGTAGCCGTAGGATCCGCCACTGCTGTAACCACCACCACTTCCGCCAAGAAGACTGATGAGTCCACCGAGGTTTCCTAGGTTCTTGAGACCGGATCCAAGCAGGCGAATCAGCTTGCCCAAATCCAGACCTACAGCGGCACGTTGACCGGCACCGTAACCGACGCCATAGCCGATGCCCTTTGCTGCACCAGCCTGACCATAACCACCTCCATAGTAACTTGGTGACTCGTAACTACTGCCACTGCCATAACTGCTGCCGTAGCGATCAGAACTGCCATAACTGTTGCCGTAACTGTCATAGCTGCCAGAGGAACTACCGTAACTGCCGGTGCCGTAGGTTGGGGCCCCGAATTTGCTGCCCAAGATGGCACCCAGGAGAGGGTTCAGAGACCGCTTCTGGTTCGTGGTGTCAACCTCAGATTGCGAATCCAGACTGGACCCAGAGTACTGGGAATGGTCATTGTAGCTTGGGTCGGCACCAAAATCTGCGTATGCCGAGGGCTGCTCACCGTTTAAGATCAGAGGCGCTGAGGCTGTGGTTGTGGTGCTGGGAGTGGTTGTTGTTGTGGGGGCCGGCGTCGTGGTAGTGGTTGTGGTTGTCGGTGCAGGCGTCGTGGTTGTTGTTGTGGTTGTCGGTGCTGTCGTTGTAGTTGTCGGTGCTGTCGTGGTCGTTGTAGTTGGTGCGAGTGTCGTTGTCGTCGTCGTTGTTGGCTCTTGGCCATGGACTGTCCATGAGCATGGCAGCAGAATAGCCACCAGAAGTAGGGTCTGCAAGAGAATAAAGAAATGGCTCGGTTAGTATTTGATATCGCAATCGATATGTAATCAAGTGACCATCAACCACCGGATTAGTTCTATTCTGATGATTGTAAACTGATGTGGAACATCAAAACATATTAGGAACGCAATTTCTTTGCTACTGTTAAGTAAAAGCCACAAATATTACATGTAAAAGTTATGTTGTGGTGAGGGAAATCGCTTGTTTATGTCAGTTAGTGGTTTTTAAATTTGTCATAGCAAGTTTGGGGTTTATGACCTTAATTTTTGGTAGTTAAACAAGTATGCAAATCTCACCTCTTATGCAAATTTGTTATGTAACCCCGTTGTGAAAAGTGAGGCTGGAAACCTACATGTATTAACTTCCTGTAACCTCTTTGTTAATTTTTTTGCATGGCCTAATCGCAACATGGCCCTAAATACATGTATGGTATCGTAAAAGACTAGTTTCATCGATATGCCAAATTTTAAAGAGCTGATGATTGCTGCTTGTAAACTGCCCATGAGTCATGTTTAGTTATTGTCAATTATTACGCTTTAAACACATGTACACGTCATTCGAAGATGCTACCCTGTCTGGAATCAGAAATTCGGTAGCCTAGCTTTTGCATGTGCACTTGGATGCTCCTTAACCCCATTTGACTTTGTAGCGTGACCCCAAAAATCTGGTTTTTACCATCACGATTACACTTGACAGGGAATACAATAGGAATATTGAAATAGCTTTCGCTACAAGCACTGCGTGAATTTGAATTTAGTTAAAAGTTAGAATTCTTTGCTTTGCTCGAAGTTATTCCGAGGAGATTACCCTCATTTTAATTTTGTTTAAGCGAGACACCCGAATTGGATTCGCGTTACCTCCGTAAAGGTAAACATTTTGACCACAAAATAATCTATGCCATCGCTTTACGGTGCAATTTCTGAAGTAGCATTACCGAACATGGAAGTTTACTCTCCTGCCACCCACGGGGAAAGTTTTTGCCCTACTTTTCTAAAATGCCGAATTTTTGTCGAATTGAATCTCAATTTTATAGCAGTTGTACCGGTATTATTCTCAGCAGTGCATTGTGCATTGTCAGAAAATAAGGTTTGCGAGAGTGAAAGAGGAGGCCAGACATGAAAAGGTAAAGGTTCCTTTGAAAATCACTGAACTGTGATAGATTTTCAAGGATTTTTCAACCTTCTGTATTGAAACTGAATTTAATTAAGATTGTGCATTTATAATATTGTTCATTACCAGTCTGAATTAAAAACAGCAATCCTGCCGTTTCAAAAATATAGGGGTCGTCCATATTTCAAACATTTGCATTAATGATGTAGCTGAAAGCCTCCACAAATGCACCTTCACGATGTAATGCCCAGACTAACCAAGTGTGTTAAGGTGTTATGTCCCATTTTTCAGTCGTGACGTCATGACACCGACATTTATCTTTACTGCTCCTCTTAGCATAGATAAAATAACCTGCAATCGCATTTGTCTAGAATCAAGCCTAAATCGACCTGAAAATCCTGAATTTGAATTCCAATGTTAAGCATACTTTTTAATATTGAATTGTTTGACTTTTGATGAAGCGAAATGGGCTATGGGTGAATTAAAGTACCTAATTGTATAGGGTTATTTATTTCGCATATACAGAAGTTTTGTTTCAAACAACTACTGTTTTTTTTAAAAATATATTTTTTCACGTTCCATTTTCAATAATATACCTCATCTTTCGTTAAAATAAATTTGAAAATTAAGTACACTTACATGTACTGTATTTGTAAACGTGCTGCAGTACAGTCAAGTACATCTGTGAACTCTTTGTAGAAAGCAAATCAAGGAATTTATTCGTATTATAAAATGAACGTTATATTCTTTTATATTTATATTGTATATATATATTGAATTGACAGTGCTTGAGAACGATCTCGGTTTCTACTCTGTGATATTTAGCATTTTAAGTGGTGCTTAGCCTTTAAGTTCAAGTAGGCTTTTGCTTCCAGCCTGACTCACTCGAAATTAGGCTAGTTTTAAATTTAAAATTGAAACGCCGTCGAGATCCAGCCTTCACGAAGAAAAGAAAATTTAAACTTTTACTTTTTAAACTTTTTTTCTGTGTCGAATTTTTTTTCTTTGCGACGGACCACTCCCCGTCTCCCATTCGACTGTTTTAAGCAGAAACCAATCTAGGTTAGTTTTAAAATGTTTTTAACGGGCTTCCTCAGGGCACAACCAGATCAACCTATTTCGTATTTCCGGATTACTGTTTTTTTTACACCATCCAATAATTACGTCATAATTTAACTGCTTTTCATAGTGGTCAGTCTCGTTACATATTTCAAACAGAAATCAGATTTAGGGCACGTTTTAACGGACCTGCACGGTATCTTCAGGCATTGCTGGCATTACCTGAAATTGTTATGTTTTTAATGTACATCTAATTGCATTTAAAACTCAGCTTCGAAGGCGGATATTACACCGCATAAATGTAATTGAACTTGTGATTTTAGGTTTTTGTGATACTGCTTATAGAGCAGACATTCGTAATAATGTCGCTTCCACTTTGTGGCAAGAAAAATACCGGAACATGCCATTTTTTATTTTATTTTCATAATTTTACGGAAGCACTATAAAGCGTGTAATTTGAGAAATTTTGGATTTAGTCAATTTTGTTATCCATTATTTCTGCCTGACACGAGAAATAAGGAACAATTGTTATTTCAAAAGATAATTGTGTATGATCCTGCTGGAAGCAAAATTATAGGCTAGTTACTTCGAGATTTTCATTTTTATTTAAGCACAATGGTCAAGCGATTATCATAATTAATGACTGGGCAACACGTGGCGTAAACAAGCATTCTTAACTAAATTGTTGCATTAAAATGCTTAGTTTTAATCTTCATTTTTGGGGGAATGTCGTGAACAGTAATTAAAATGAAAAGTTCAGGCTAATGAGGTTCCCGTAATTAAAATAAACCTTGCTTTTACTCCTATCATTTAAGCGTGCTGTCTGTAACGCCTAATGCCAGTGCACAAAATTAAAAAGTTAAATATCTCTCTGGGTTTTATCTAGAGTAAGGCATAGTTCTTTAAAATTGGGCACACAAGTTAATGTTTTAACACAATTTATAGATAATTTTATTAAGGAAACTGCTAGCCTCTAACAGCATGACGTCCAGCTTTAAACTACATTTTATGGTCTTGATAAAATATTCAAAGCTGAACCTACCAAGATGATGAATTTAATTCTATTCCTTGAAGTACCCCCTTTGCATTATAATTACTGGTTAGTGACTATTGAAATAATTTCAATTGCCCCTGACTGTTCTTTATAATATTTCTTGAATTAAGCAGATATTGTTTCTTAACTTGAAGTGCATATCAAAGCTGTGAAATAATGTTTATGCCACATTTAATTATGTAATTTTAAGTAAAATTAAACCATAAGAAATTTTTTCTTTGATATATTTGCACTGATTCCAAGTTTAAGATACCTGCCTTGAAATACATTGATAAACCTTCCTTACGACATTGAAATTTATTTGAATTTGATTTTGAACTTGACCTCTTTTTTATTTCGATTTATTTGTAACTTTATTCTCGATAAGTTGGGTTCAAATGTTGAATGTTGTCTAATTATTAAAATATGTTTCTGGGATGCTTTTTTCAAGCCGTTTATATATGACTTTATTTAGAATCAGTTATTTTCACTGCATCTTAAACACGCTTTCATTTAAAATGTTCAAAACATGCTTGAAAAATGTTTGAAATAGCAAATACCATGTTTATGTAAGAGCAACATTATTTATAAATCTTAGGTCATTGGCATGATTTTTCATGGAACCTTTTGTTTTCCTATGCAAATATGCAATTGACACCTTGATGACAAAGAGCATTTATTTTGCAAACGGGTCAGCTACAGATCCTTTTTTTAAAAAAATGTGAGAAAAGGATGCGTGCAGTGTTGGCATTCAACATGTTAAGCTATGGAAACAGGTTTTAGCTAATTTTGACTAACATATTGAGTTCTGCGACTGAAGACAGACGTGCTGATTAGATTTTTGTATCCTGTTTTGATTTATTTCGGTAGTCTTACACTCAATTTGCCTTTCTATTTGAAATCGTGTTTTGTGCACTGAGAAATAAAGCAGGAAATTCCGGCATATATGAATTGAACATGGTCGATGTGTGAGTGATTAGCCCCACCCATTTTATAGAGATTATTTCCATTAGTGATGTATAAAAATGTAGCTCGTCACTCATGCATTTTGTTAGCTTAATTCCTGTCTGAAAATTTGTTTTTATCGTGTTTTTTTAATCGAAAATTCATGAAATGTCCTCGAGTGCATCGTCATGGAAATAAGCTTATTTACACACCACTGAAATTTAGCCCGTTTGCTAAAGACCTAAATTCCCCCTCTCGTATAAAACTCGTTAACTGAAAATAAATTTACACTGGTTTTTTCTGTCTCCTTTTGTTTTCGTAGCAATACCTTACCCTTACCTATTTTTCTGAGTCCAAATATCTAATTCAAATACTCTTACTGGAGAAGGTGGCTCACATTCTTGTACTTGTTAGTTTTTGCGAGTTAATCGAGACGATTTTATAAGAAAAAATGTCGTATTTTTAATGGAAACCTTCAGTTTTCAAAAGAAAATTAGATAAAGGCTTATAACCGGTAGTTCACCAGCAAGTCTGAGATCTTGCTGTTTCTATTTTTAGAGGATCAGCTAATTATTTCAACAAAATAAATGTAGAATTAACACGTAATTATTTTTGCAAAAAATTAAAGAGAACAGGTACCTTGTTTTAGGGAAAAATTATAAACATTTCTTATTCATTATTGATGCAGTATTATAGAAATTACACTTCATGTGCTGTTTTTGTCCAAATTAAAAAGTATTAACGAGAGATATTTTTATTTCCTGTAAATTCCACAGCAAAATTGGCTGTGATGAATAATACTTAAAATAAAAGTTGAGGACAATTTTTCAACGCTTGGTACAACTTATCATCGGTATGCTAATTCGCTAATATTTGGTTATTTTCTTTAAACATTGGTTGCCAGTTTTCGCCGACTGAAACTAAAGCGTGTCATTCGGTGTTTGTTCGCGGCAAACAATAAATTGTTATAATTAAGGACAATCAATAAAAACCTGTTGCTTTAGTTAACTTTCCTTAGCAAGCCTACATTTCACTGGTGGACAAACTGTGACATTTTCTCGTAATTGTCACAGAAATTTATTAGTTTCACATATCTATCGTAGCTGGTTTCCTGATGGGAGTTTCTATTGGAAAATACCGTTCAGGTATACGAATTAAGCTTAAGTTCGATTTTTATGTAATTTTCCTCATCGTGACCTATTCGGAACAGGAAGTATTAGCGAAATGGGATTGAACGTTTAACTAGGCACATTGACAAAATCTCGACAAGGTTTCAAACAGAAACCTTTTTACTAACATCTGCTGTGTACTGGTTCACGATTCTGAATATTGTGTGATAAGATGCATTCTGGATACTGGGTCAAAGAAATGACAAAGAAATGTTGTATATTCTAATGAATTTTACTTTAAATTAATTCGCTATTGTCTCGCTACTATTTCCGTCTTACTTTAATATTTTGACCTAATCTAAGCTTATTCAGTTGCCACCAGTTATTGAATAATTTGAGCTTGAAAAATATTCAGAAAAGATTAGTTTTTTACAGGTAAATCTTGCATTTGGCTTGTAGGGATAAAATTAGGTTCCTACTAGCTAAACCGTGCCAACCATGGGAATAAATGAATGTCTTATTTTTTCCAAAAATCGAATTATTTTCAATTATGTTGTTAATAACTGATTTTAATTATTTTTATATTCGTCACAATTTCGGTCCGAGTAACTTTCATCTACGTTGCATATAGTATTGTATTTCTTCTTCGGCTTATCAAATTATTACATAATATCGCACCTTGTAATTGTATGGCTAAACATAACTGAAACCAGAACAGTGTTGCATGTAAGTGTTAAGGTATTATTTCCGAGATAAATAAACTGATTTTGTAAGAACTGCCTTGTTTCAATGCAAGTAAACGTATAATTACAGAAATTTAAATCTTATTAAAATGAATTAGTAGAAAATTACAGAATAAATTAACGGATGTGTATAAATGTTTGGGAGCTGTGGTAATATTTGCAAAAATGCTGCTTAATCTATCGAATATAAGATCATAGTCGTAAGGTTAATTCAGTTCAAACCAATTTTAGGAAGAAGCCAATTTCTGTATATTATGCCTTAAAATGAGTTATAATTATTTATATTTTCCTGAAGGTTGAATTAATTGATTTATACATAAGGCAGAAAGAAATTTATTTGTTCGAAGAAATTAACGTAGAAATTATTTTTCAACTTTAGAAGGAATAGTTATTGCTTTCGAAATAGTTCTGATTCAAATGGAAAATCGCTAATTGTGTCGATGTTAATGAGTGAATCTGTGCCTCAGCCCTATCACGATAACTTAGAATGATAAGTATAAGTAAATGGCCACTTACCAGACCCGTCATGTTGGAGATGTATGGTTTTCCAGGCGAAAGTATCTCATATATTTATGACGATAATAGCGACTGCTTTCCTTATATATAGTGAAATCGAGAGAGAAATGATGACCTACATCACCGACCTAGAGAAAGCGTTAGAGGAGAGAGTTTTCTGGAGATTTGCTTTTTCTCTGCCTTCGTTCAAAGGGGGTTGGTCGATCAGTAACAGAAGCAGGGCAGTGCTGTAGAACCGTCCTGTGACTGAAGCACACAAAACTCCATTTGATACTTTTGCATTTATTTGTACCATATTTGCTATACCCGCACCTTGCCTACCCTGTGTTTACCTTGCATGACGTAAGACACCCCAGCCAATCCCCGGTTATTTCAAACTTGTTTAGCAGTTAACGCGAATATCGCATGCAGATCTTCATTGTTTTCCGGATGCTAAAAAAGAAGAAATTTTGTTTTTAATTCAATTATTCCCCTTTGATGAGCCAGGCACTCCACCCTGATTCAAAAGTGTAGGAAATGAATTAGCTCAGGGAAATTACGTGCAAGTGCTGTGGGTAAAAAATCCTACTCTCGATGTTTTTCAAATTTACAAATCAAACTAGTTTAAGTTTTAAAAAAAAGTAATATTTACAGTATATTCAAAGGTTCAAAACATAGACTTAATTTCGTAAAAAGTATTTTTGCAAATAATGTACATTTGACGTTATTGTTAATCAAATAGCGTTATTGTGAAAACTGTGTCAAGGGCCTAAGATACATGTACCTTACAGTATTTTGTTATCAAAGTAGGTTTTACCTAATTGCATTGGTAAGAGTGGTTTTAGATATTGTTTCATGATATTGGGTCCAGAAAGAGGTTCTTTGGCAAATATAAACCACAATGTAGTACCAGTATGTTGAAACCTGTTTGTCACACATTGTTTTCAATGTAACTTTCTACAAGTTTGTGCGCCTCAAGTTGCATGAAATATCAATGATACCCGTTTCTATGAACTTACTCGCTTTCCCAGCTCACAATTAAGCCATTTTAAAAATTATAAATGTTAAAATGATAATTAAGCATGTTACACACCTGGTTAGCACTTTTATTGATAACGAGAAGCTATTTACATGCAATTTGGGAATAATCATGATTAAGGCGTTTACAAAATGTTAGTCCATTCAAGTGAATTTTTCCCCATTAACTGCTATGCATCTAATTTAATTAACCATAATTAGTGATTTAACAAGATAATTTAAGAAGCATGTTTTCCAACTTAAGCAAAATATGTCATTACGTAGCCATTATTACGAAACAGTTTAATTTTAGAACGAACAATTCAGAATACACTATTTCTAAGGTATTGGTTTTTATAAAATAATTAACAAGTTATCTGAAAATTATGAAACCAATGGTACAATTTTAATCCGTGAAATGGTTATATTTCATTGGCCTAAATTAAATTGCGAAAAAATCATTGCAAACTCGTAGATTAGGCAAACATGATAATACTAACTCATATATGTGTCATTCACACATACGACTAAAACTAATTCAGTACAGAAATGAAAATATTCCTAGTTATGTTGCTGCCATTGTTCAGCTTCTCAAAACAAGGTGAAGTACATGTTATATACATTACTATTCTAATTTGTATGTATTATTTCTCGTAGTTCTTGAAATTCTATCTTGAACTGATTTTTGTTTGCTTTGTCAGGTTAAATTCGCCCCTACCCTTATCTCGCTGGATTAAATATACTTTCACCATGACCACTTGAGTATGCCGAGTTCCTGAAGCCAAGTGAAATGACTAGCAATAAACTTTGTTTCTAAAAAGCATGTCACATTTCCCACAAACCCCTTTTCTTAGTTCTGTGTTAAGCGTTTATAAACAATTTCAATAGTCGTTTCAATCCACATCATCCAATGCATACCAATGAAATAATATTACAATTTGGAAATTTAAGAAATCGTGAAAAGTTTTTTTTTGCTAGATTTCCAAAGCTATTTTTTCTCTAAAAGTGTAACCATGTATGCATTTTTATATATGTATATAAAGTACATTTAATCATTAACTTCGATGCATTACTTTATGAAATCGACGTAAATATTATAGTTTTGCCGGTTGTTCAAGACAACACTGAAAACAATAGTCTCAGATGGTATTTGTAACAAAGTCGACAAAATTATAAAATTACCCCAAATATTCACTTTAACCGATTGATCCGACATGCACAGCATATTTATTTATATGTATGAACAATTTTATAGAAAGAAGTTCTGATTTCATTGGTGAAAGTAACAAGTATGTCACGTATTCTATAGAACATTAATATGTGCAATCATTACTCGTTATTTTTTAATTTGCGTGATGTTATTCTGTTTGCGTTGCTATCACTGCTATATTTTTTGTTGCATTAACTTTGCCATGACAAGTAGTTACATTTTTATATAGAGAGTAATGATTATTTTTTTTTAAACTCAAATAAGTCAGTGATTTATTTATTCAGTCTTCTGTCACGGAAGTAAGAGTGCGTATCGGACATACATTGTACATGTTGTTATTACTAGATATTACGTTGTACTGTATATGTAAATACTTCCTTGCCGAGAATCCGTGCCCAGTAAAAGTTGAAACTTCGTTTACTGTTTAAATTAATTATATAGCCAAAACTCGTTAAACTGGCTAATTGTTTTTCAGTATCAGACTTTATAAACAAATACGGAGTCATTGTCCCATTCTTAATTGCTTTATTGTCGCTGTTTCTTTTTTTAGATTAATGATGCACACATACCATAAGCAAAATGGTCTAATAACGGTTATTTATACCATCAGTTAATTGTGGCTTATGGTTGCAAGTCTAAATTGTTACAAAGTACCTGCATAGCTCAGAATATTTACTTTTTTTCACTTCTTATCGAAAGTTACAATTACCATGCTTAACTGCGTATTAAAACATTCTGATGGAGGATTGATGGGTAAATAACTCAGGTTGAAAATAAATAACTTTGATGTTGAATCTAATGTCGCATGCAGTATTAGCAATATCAAAATGCAAGATGCAACTGCAATTAAATATGGCCTGATTAAACGGCATAAATATTGCGTATTTCACTTTCTCGAGCTGTGTCCTTTCGTTAAACCTGAAAACTTCTTTTATCCCCTGATAAAGAATTTTAAAACCGTAGTATGTTTGTATATCAGGAATTGATTTCTTAAGCTGAAAACAGCAATAGTCGAGAAATCAGTCTAGGATGTTTGTTTTTTAAAACAATGACTCTACCAATCATTTGTTTATTTGAAAAAAAATTATTGGTACCCATACTATTGAAACAAAAGGCAGTTAAAATTCGATCTGACTGTAGAAATGTTATCTAACTAAACCAATTATGTATTTTTCTATGAATGTTTTAAATTTCTTTGTTTTTATAAAAACCCATGTAACAAACCCACTTAACCTGTTAAGATTTGGCGTGGGGATTATCTGACATACTAGCAAAAGTGCAAAGTGACATTTGACCTTAATATAATCAGAATATAATCTGGGCTCTGCTGAATGGGATCTGGGATAATGTTATCATCCTTTATGGTTATCGAAATCGCCAAGTCCCGAACCCTCGTATTCAAATTCTCAATAAAATCATCGTTTATTGTAATGAACAATTCGCTTATTGTTATTATTTTCCCTCATGGGGGATTCGTAAAACAATAGGAATGAGAAGTTTTGAAAGAAAATGACTAAAATGATGTCCCATCCGCTATGAATAGCGAAAATTTCGAGGAATGTTCTTTCAAATATTCGATATCATTGACGAAAATATCCCAATAGCAGTCCCAATGACTAGATCTGATACTTGGCAGGCTGTCTGTGAGTCAAGCAGAGCTGACTGATGAAAATGATTTTGATGTAGACGAATATGAAACGTGCATCTTAGTTAAGAAGCTACCTAAAAGTATTAAGATGATAGTCTTAAGCACGAATAAGTTTGACTAGGTGTTCTGCATAAATTTGTTGATTTGCAGATACATATATGAATATGAGAATTTAATTAACGAACTTTAAAAAAACTGTAAGAAAACCAGGATACATGCAAGTGATTTTTTAGCTGTAAATAGCTTTGTAAATTTAAATTGTTATGTATGAACATAAGAATTCAAATTAAATGAACATCGCCTTTTTTGTCATTCGGCTGTTTGAATCATTCGGCTATAGTTATGAAAATAGCCTGAGCCCAATGTGATCACATTAAGCGGAGTCCACTGAAATTGGAATTGTCATGTTATCCTCATGTTGCATTTTGTTTTATACTACGTTTTTTAAAAAACGCAAATCAATATAAAATTAACTTAACTGTTATTCAGCAGACCTTACTAGAGTGCATGATTGACAGAAATATCAGCAAGTTATGCTGATAATTTTTTTTGATTCACATATTCACTTCGTTCCGATTTGAATTACACTTTTAAGGTGTCGTTCTTTTCTCGTCTTAACCATGGCGACGATTCGTTCGATCGTGATTTGGTTGAATTCGATTTTTTGGTTTCCTGGAGATTGTAATTGAAATTTGAAGAAGTAAATCGCGAATAAAATATAATAAGTAAATATTGCCAATATTTCTATCAATCTGTTACTAAAAAACGTACTGCTGAATATCCGGTAAGTTAATTTTATATTGATTTGCATGTTTTAAAAAACGTAGTATAAATGACAATTTCTTGCAGTGAGAATCTAACTTTTCATCTGTCCGTCGTCTACACCCTTAGTAATTATTTTATGGATAAACTTCGATTTTTTTGAATTACATACATTGGTGATTCATTTCGTAAACTTTAGAACGTTCATGCTGTGAATTGACTTCACAAACCTCAAACGTTTCACTGTTTACTGGTTCTGGTTTTGAGAAAATGATGCCGAACATTCTTTACGCCAAATATGACCATACATATAGTTCTTGACAGTTTACTGCTATTTATGCAACACACAACAAGCTTTCTCTAACTATAAGTTTTCGAATACAGGTCATTGTTATTTCGACTGAAGCCATGATATCTTCCTCATTTCTAGAAAATTGCGACCGTAAATATAATTTAAAATTGTAAGTATGTGCCCTGTCTGCCTTCCACATACATGTAAATAGGAAATGCGTTTATTGTTCGAACTAAATTAAAACAGTACAAAAGTTGATGTCACACCATCAAATAATTCCATAAATTAATAAAAAGCCTGAAAGTTGGGCCAAACGCTAGTCTCTTGGCGATTTTACTATAACTACAGATCTAGTTTAAGTTGGCCCTAAAACAAAATGCTGACCTAAGGAATTGGTCTAGTTATGATAATGCAAGTTTCTTTTAGTGGAAAACAGAAAAGATGATAAAAACTGAATTTTTTTTAACTAAAATGACTTTATTAGAGCATTTATATCGTAAAACATTTATATCGTAATTAAAATTGCTGTGATAATACTGTATAACACAAGCAAGCTAAAGAAAGCAACACAAAAAAGGTAATTTAGAGGAAAGTCTATTTATTTGCTGTATATATACATGTAGGTGCATCTCAATTTAGAGATTATATAGAAAATTGAACTTATTACACTTCAAGCGATTAATAAATAGTCGCCTAAAGATGGACTAATCTTGAGGATTTTTTAATGGAATTCAAATTCTTCAAATTCATCGTTCGAGATTTTTTACTTTTCAAAAACATTTTTGGTATCATAAATAGGGTGCTAAATTAAATGTAGGTTCTTTTTCACTTTTAGTTTACTCTATCGTTAATTTCCACTTATTTTACTGGAAATACAGAACTGCAAACTTTTTAACAATATTTTAACAATTTAGATATCATTATCAAGAGAGAATTATACGAAATTTAAACATTACACGTATTCGTTTAAATCTTCTGATGCCTAAGACTTTGGAGAAGTCATGACAGATTATCACCTGGAGAAATTCTCAATTCGATTTGCTATTGCTATCACGGCCAAGAACCGTTATAATTTATTTATGACGCGAGCTTTTATTGCTTTTCATTAAACTAAGTTCACTGGCAGCTTTCGTTTTCAAGTAGGTTAAAAAAGAGTCAATTAACATGATGCATCTCGGTCATTCAGACAATCGAGTGCCCTGCATTCCAAGTCTATAAAGAATGTCAGTAATTCAATTATTTAGGCTTTACAATACAGTTGGAGAAATCTTAATTGAAGAAGCAGTTCGTTGAAGTAAATGTCAACTACTATGTTGCTGAGGTTTTATGTAGGATTACTCACTATGTAGATGATGTTGTACCCCCAGAGATAAGCATACCTGTACTTAACTGGGCTACGTTTAGCATCACCTTTACGCATGAGGGGAAATCTTAGACTGAACAAAGCTTTGATTTTATTTTTAATTTAGATAATCTGCCTTTGTGGAACTAATATCTATTTTTAACTAGTTGAGCTTCTAATTTGCATGTACTTTGGCGATATCTGTCCAATATGAATTTGTATATCGCCTAAAGTAAAATCCGGGTTTTTTTTCCGATTTACTTCGAAAACAAAATTTACGAGCGTATTTTTTATGCTGTGCTTGTGCATTATTGATTCGAGTGCTGGACAAATGAAATATGCATTGCAACAAAATTTGTGCATAAAAAAATTAAATTAAAAAATTGATAAGTTATTTTGTTGTCTTAAATGTCTTAAATTGTCTTAAATGATTAAATGTAAGTCTTAAAATTGGGTGTACTAGTGGTACATTTTAAAAGTCGTTCAGTCAACGTTTCTAGACCAACAATCCAAAGGCAGGTTTATATTTTGATAAAATGGCCGAGAGCCACACAGTTTTATAATGACATACTGTTGTGACTTGTCTTTTATGTTTGTTTAGCATGTAGGCCATTTCTACCCATTTAAGATTTTAATACAGATCAATTGTTTTCAGGTTTCGTGTAGCAATCAATATTCACCCGCTGACTTCGCTTTGAATCGAATGATATTTAGTGGTCTTTTGGGAATGTAAAAAGCATTTAACCTAGAGAATTTTACTTATATCAACCTAGATTTAGCTTTGATGTCACTAATCTAAAATCTCGTCGTCTTAAATTCCGAGTGATCAGTTGAATGATGGATGAAATTGGGGATGGCATAGTTCCTTTGGGAAATTCAATGTTTTGTAAAACAGTAGCAAAATATTACGCCATATCTGCACGTTATCCTTCTGTATACATGTATGTATGAATGATGTATATAAAAATTACATTAATTACTTAGAATTATTATAGTTATAATTATTCGCTTGTTAACTGTGGCACATACATGTATTTACAGTGTTTTTTCCTAGTTCAATCATATGGTACTTCAATTGTTCGAAATGGACTTGGTCATCAGGTCAAATATGAGGTGATATATTAAATGTGTTTATCTTAACCAAACCTATAATTTTTATACGATGAATAAAGATGCAAACATTTCACAGCACTTAGGTTTTCATAAATTCTTCTATTTCCATTTGGTAATGTTAAGATATTTCTTACATCTTGTTCTAGAAACAGGCTATAAAACATTAATAAATGTAGGCTACCAACTCTTAGAGATTCATGGTGGCATATTTTACTCCGTAATGTCGTGGTCTGATTACTTTTATAATTTTAATGAAGGTGTGGTTTGCATATACTCTGCTGCCATCTTGTGCTGTAAAGGTAAACTTCTGTTTGTTCTTTGCGTTCACAGAAGCAGAGTCGCCATCTAGCGCTAAAATTAGTTCAAATATCGAAAATAGTTAGGTGAACAATATTTGATCTCACTAAATGGTGAAGGTGTATTGTCATTAAATTAACTTTGATCTGTGATTTGTGGTGTTGCTTCTGCTGACGCAACAATTTCGCGTTTATTCCGGATTATTCGAAAAACAACATTTTTTATGCTGAAGTAATTAACACATTTGCACACGTGGAAATCATGATAGTGGTACATATATTTCCGATGAACCACTCGTGTACATGTAGGACTATTAGCTACTCCTTATGTCAAACCTGGCCCTTGCATAACACCATATTTTTAGGTGAACGTTATTGCTCATTAAGAATTCTGATGATACACATTATGCTTAAAATTTGTTAAACTGATTTCAAAAACTATTACAAAATACATGTACCGTACAAATATTTTAAGATATTTCATAATTGATTTTTTCCCAAAGCAATTTACAAATGAACCATCCACAAATTAATTTTTAAGACAAAATGTAGATATAAATGTAAAAGCCTTGCATTATTATTGCACTTATTTTATCTCTTGCATGTTGTATAGCATAATCATGATACTTATAACCTTTAACCTATGTGCTAGATACATATTGATATGTTTTAATTTATTAATTATGTCAAAATTATAATGAGTTTAAAAGTAATGAAAACCTTCAAAGCAGAACTGAAACTTGTGACAATTACATTGTATTAAACACAAGTCTGTTAGCTCCAATTTCATTCCACTATTTCTCAACATTTTGTTTTCAAAGTTTGCATCTTAAGCCATATCTTGTTTCATTTTCTTGCAAGGTTCCGATATGGCATTTGGTTTACTGTATTGTGATGAATTATTCCATTCACGCTTTGTGATAAATTAGATTTATGAGAATATATTACATTTTCTCCTTGACGATTGAGCAACAATAATATGTGAATTTTTATCTTCCTAACTTAATGGTGTAACTGATCCTTTGAGATATTGAATCGAAATTCATAATTTTATTTTACAAGTTTAATAAGTATTAACAAATGACAAAATACAAAACTAAAAGCTAGGTATAAATTAGGAATTAGATGAGCAGAATACAGTAACAAAGATGACGATGATGATGATGATTTTGATGGTTGTACTTAATTATGAAATCATTAGATGAAAAATTATATCACAATAATAAGACCTACATGTACATAGTGAATAAAGGTTCTCATCAGACGAACAAATAAAAATGCCCAATTGTCAAATTACACGATATACGAGGTACATAGGAGGAGTATTTCGGTTGCTGCCTAATTGGGAGAGACATCTCCCCATTCCTATTAAAATTAAAACTAAGTGTACTGAAACAAAAATATAAGTTTCAAATATCATAGCAAAGACTTGAAAAATTACAGATGTTTCCCAAAACGATTCAGATGACGTCAGGCGAAACCTAGGAGGAATTGCTTGTGTTTAAAACTCAAAGTTTCGAAGTTTTAATTACACATGTTTGAGAAGTTCCTTTTCCAAAATACAGAAACAGGTAAAAATACTGAGTGTTGTCCACTTGAAGACGCTTAATCTTGGTGCTTGATCCCTTGGCTTCTTTGGTAGAGATTGATGCTTCAACTGGTAATATTCGATGGATATGTGCCGTTGTTTCTGTATGCTGACATTGACTGTCGGTAGCAACCAATGCGATAATCTGAAAGACACATTATAATTAGCGTCTAAGTTCACTTTTCCTAGGAGGAACTGGTGGTATGACAATGACAGATGGGACATCTGTGATATGAAAACGTAAGGTTGTGCTGAATGGACAATGCGAAGTAACTAGTGTTAGGGTCTGACTAATGCCATGCATCACCTCATGCAACAGAAAACTCTTACCAAGCTTGAAAGACGCCATAGTCCTCAGGTTTTCTTGCCCAATCACCACTTCTACTGCTGTTGTAGGTAACTGCCACTCGATTGTCCGCTACCGCCACGACCGGAAGACTGACTTCCGGAAAAGTTACCATCATAGTCACGAGAGTCACTACTGTATCTACTTTGGTCGTAGTCGGGGCGATACTCACTTTCAGGCGCATTTTCCACTGAGGAGGCGAATTTTTGGGAGGACTCGAACAGACCTATTGGCATAGCAACTGCTGGTTGGATGCCAGTTTGTGCCAGCTTTTGACCCTGTTCTTCGTGTCCAGAATTGCTGTGGCTTTTGAAATGCCCTGCAGAGGATGGTCTGTTGGCTCCGGCTTCCTCTCTTTGATAACTGCCTGTTGATATTTCGTTATCTTCGGGATATCCTTGCTGATGGGTTTCAGCTCCAGAGGCTGCTTGGTGAGACCTATATCTGCTTCCAGACTGGACTTCCTGCGAACTTATGGGAAGCGTTTCCTGGTAGTCTGCGAAGGAACCATGGCTTTCATCGGAATAGGCTGGTGGATTGCTTCTTAAGCTTTCAGGATTGCTTCTTAAGCTTTCAGGATTGCTTCTTAAGCTTTCAGGATTGCTTCTTAAGTTCTCTGAGTAAGATGCTGGGCTGCTTCTTATGCTTTCAGGATTGCTTCTGAAGCCCTCCACGTAAGATGGACCGTTTCTGATACCTTCAGAATGCGACTGTGGATTGCTTCTTACGCTTTCTGAATAGGATGGACTGCTTCTTAATCCTTCATGATAGGATGGACTGCTTCTTAATTCTTCATGATAGGATGGACTGCTTCTTAATCCTTCATGATAGGATGGACTGCTTTTTATTCCTTCATGATAGGATGGATTACTTCTCAAGCTTTCAGAACTGCTTCTGAAGCCCTCAGAATAAGACATTGGACTGCTTCTTAAGTTTTCTTGACTGCTTCTGAAGCCGTCGGTGTAAGATGGACTGCTCCTCTCTGGGTACAGTGGTGGACTATTTTTTGGGCTTTCTGAATAAAATGGCCTATTGGCAGTACCACTATCAGCATGCTGAGGGACACGACCCACGATTATGTCAGAGTAATCTCTGTGTTGATCACCATCGAAGGCTTTTGGTGATTTTGGCCTGTTGGAGAAGATTGGATCACGATTGTAACCGACTTCACCAGAAGCACCTCTGAGACCCAAGTGACCGCTGGGTGGGACCCTTTGTCGCGCATGCCTGGGTGGTGCTCCAGTGGGACCACTTCTCAAACTTGCGGCATAAGGTGGTGGCTCTCGCTCTGGGTACTGTTCCTTCGAAGGTCCTGGACCCATGTCGTAATGCACGTTGCTGGTTTGGGCTTGCAGAATCCTGTTCAAGAGGCTTCCACCGGTGGACATTGCGGCTTTGCCAATGCGGAGGCCCTTTTCCAGGTTGTCGTGAATTTTTCCGAAGTCCAGGTTAAAGGCAATGCCTGGAGATGGTGCACTGCCAGCGTAACTGTTTGAACTGGAGCCGAAATTGTCAGTCACAGGAGGCTTGGGGTTTATGTCTACCTTGAGACCTCCACCACCAAAACCCATCCTGTTGCTGAGCAAGGACCCAATCATACCCAGGAGACCTCCAGCAGCTCCCAAACTGTCCTCACCACCTCCCATGCCTGAAAGTCCTCCAAGTAATGGCAGCAGGAGGCCACCGATGCTGCGCTTCTCTGGTGGACTAACACTTCCGGTTGGATTTGCTTCTTCAGTTTTGTTCACTTCGGCACCATGGATGTGCAGTGACTCTATCAACATCACGGACATGGCGATAACCTGTTGACAAAATAATATTGTGAAGAATTGCACTTGTTAATATTAATCTGGAAACATTTAATTTAAATTCAGATTATTTAATCCGAATGCATTAGTCCATAATCACAATAACAGGCCACAATACCGCTTTTGTTGTTCTATTGATAATGTAGGCTATGTACTGTATTAGCATAATTAAACCGCTCTTTTGAAACTCATCTTACTGCATTGACAATACCTCTAATTGGAACTTAAATTGTTTGTGCAAATTGCGAAAACAAGAAATCTGGGAACCTTGCAGTGATCAAATAGCTTCCAAAACTAGCTTTACTATCCAGTTTTATCGGTTTTATTGGCATCATTAAACGTGTCTTCCATGCGCAACGTTTAGGGGAAATTTGGAGGGAAAGTATAAAAACAACTTATTTTTTTCCGAACCATTTTTTTTTGGCAGATGATTAAAATGAAATTTCGAGATTTTACTTCCGGACAATACTAGTGAGGAAGTAAAACTGTGTTACTCAATCTGCTTCCTTCAAAAATTACTTACAACGTGTCGACCTATTTAATCAAAATTAAGTGGAAAGTACGAAGGTGCATGTACCTGTGTTGCATGAAGGGAATATCGGTAGTTTAGTGATTTTTCGCAATGCCAAGGAAACACTAATAAAATACTTCAGTTTCGAATTTTACATGGGAAAAGAAAATTGCAAATCTTGCTGTGCCAAGCTGACATTAATATAGCAACAAGATGACATTTATGAGATTAATATGTTCACCTTATTCTCCAGACTTACTACCGGTAATTTATAATGTAATTTAACACATGTTCAGATGTTATTGTGAACTATAAATTTGTAGCACAATGCGTCGTGATCTACTGTATATAAAAACATCTGGGAAATTATACCCTTATTAATGAAGCTCAACAAATACATGTATATACTTGAGTAATTTAGTTTTCAAAATTTTCCAAATTCTGAGGCTACAGATCTGAATAAAAATTAACCTTACCTCATTCTGTTAATGAAAAGCGTTGACTTACCATAAACTTCATTTTTTAGATGTTTTGCATACGCATAAATTGCTAGAGATGCTGCTAAATCTTCCACCTTACTGATCCAAATTATCAATGGAAATCTCCCAGAGTGATGCCCCCCTTGCCTTATATACGAAGATGCTCTGCAAGGTAGAAGCAACATTGTTGTCGCACATAGTTGGTTATTAAAAATGGCTTCCGAAGCGTGATTCGTCGGTGAACCACGTGTTTCTTGTGGTCTTTTTTCCTGGTGTTTCCTTTTGCTCTCTTCCGGGCGTGTTAAGGGGGTGGCAAACAGGTTGGCTAAGGGAATTGCCATGAGGAAGTTGCAGATGACCATCCTGTACCCATTTCTGTTTCAATGCAAGACTTTTTCCCTAGGTGGCCAATTCTACAGACATGATAAAATACAACCTCCATATTCGTGTTGCTACTGACCCCGTTGTGGCCTGAGTGGGATAGAGCACTGGACCGGTTATGATGTTGTTGTTGAAGTGCAACGATAAATATCAGTACCGTTAACGAAAGTCATTAAGTGTTTATAACAGAGCGTTAAATTAAAATGAACTTCTTAACTTGGGCACACATATCCGAAAAGTTGAAAATCGTAATGAAAATTTTGAAATGATTGTTGTTTATCTACATGTACATGTATTTTTCAACAGCATGTATCTGTTACTAACTTTAATTCTTAGCAAATTTTAAAGTTTCTGAAGTTTTTCGTCTTCACATTTTTCTTTGTAATATTGGCAAAAATTTACTGTATACTGTCACCTTTACTGAAAATTCCGACCAAGCAAATTTGCAGTTATTGCGGTTTGGAGTTGTCTCAGCAGCTAGTTGCCATGGTGATTCTCATATCCCACGCGGTGCCCATGAGCAGAGGTTGAAACAGCAAATGCATTCTAAATATCAATTTAAGAGAAATTTCTTTTCATAATGATGCAATTATGAATAGGGTTTTTTACTTTCCCTTCGTGCAATCTAATGGCCTTTTGATAACGTTATTGCAATTGTTGTTTTGTCAACGAAATTGTTCGCATGTTGTTACTGTCACTTTCGGTGTATATTTTGGCACGATATCGCAAGCTGTCTCTTTGAAATGAAAAGAAATTGGGCCCCATTTACTTATTGGTTCTTGTGAAAACGATATTATTGCAGGAATGCCTTTCTTTCAATTGAATTAGTAAGCCAGCAAGAATAGGAATATCCTGCATTGTTTAGGGTTTAATCTAGTTTTAATTGAAACAGAAACACCCCTGTCACTCTTCAAATTATACGTTTCGTTATTAACGTGCGTGACTTTGCGCAGAAAATGCCACTAGGGATGAATTATATTTTAAAAAATTCAATTGTTTTGATGGTTCAAGGAAATCGGTGTTGCACCAACTTTCCTGGTCTATGGTGTATATTTGAAACGGAAATTTGGCAGAAAATGATATCGTTTACTGGCTGCGGAATATCGCAGTTCTTATCTGACAGACTCTAGAAAAATATTCAGTTATTTAAATTTACCGTAATTTAAAATAAGCTATCGAGTTCGGAAAAATCAGATACATTTAATGTACATCAAATTGCTTGGTTAGCTAGATAAGCTTATTAAGATTAACTAGGAAGTTTATTTACTATTTAGTAAGCAGTTAATGATATACTGATAGTAAAATTAGTTTTTCTGCTTTTGGAGCATTCGATTTATTTTTAAATTAATATGGCTACATTAATGACTATATTAATGCGCAAGGAACCCGTTTTTCAAAATAAAAATGACACTACAGTGTATCAGAAACATTATCGGATTTAATTTGAAAGTTACCGAACTTAAATAAACGGCATTGAAATATTTATTCAAGTTTGATGACTTTCATCTTAAATCACTAAATTGTTTTAGCCAGAAGGATTTTAAAAAGTACATTATGTATTTTAAGAACATTTCTTAACAACATAAAATGTAGTGTGGGCGAATAAATTTTCTGAATTCCCTACCACCCATCTTGATGAACCCTATAGCCACATATGTACATGTACACGCAGTTGCAATAACCCTATTTATCTAGTCGGAAATCTTAATTGAAATTTTTTTGTATTAAAGGAAGCCCAGTTTGGAAGTCGGTCACACCTCATATTTATCAGTTTAATTCCTGTAAAACGACAATTAATCTAATCATTAACATGGATGTAAAATTCGTTGATATTTTATTGCGGTTATAGTCGAGGTTAGACCATTTAGACTATCTGATTGCGAATGGTTGCTGAATATTTTTGGGTATAAACTTATAAATATGACAGCAACATTACAGGTATCTTTCAACGTCATTACTGTTCCTCGGGCTACATGTATATTCAGGTTTTATGGTGACCTGCCTGCATATTTTGATAATACTTTTTTGGATTTTCAAGAATACATGAACCTCTGACATAACTGGAAAATAAATGTCGTAATTTGTATTTTTGTCTGTTTTTTATCGAAAGTTGAACCTGAAGCTAGGAAACGTATGAGTTTATGTAGGAAGTGAAACACTTTTTTAACACACTTTTGAAATTCTGGCCGGTTTTAAAGTGGGTGCCCGCTTCCCATACGTGTCATTTGTCCACATGAAAATGATTTCGGACTTCCTGATGAAATCCTCATTTACATTGACACAAATAAGCTTCTTCAATTTAAAGTTTAAAAATAATACACTCACCTCAGAGGTTAGTTGCGATTAATTTTAATATTTCAGGAAAGAGACTGCGTTGAAGACATTGAAGATAGCATTACTCCGGATTTTAATTATGGCAAACTAAGTTTATGTAGGTTGTTATTATAAAAGTGCCAATATATTTTTGAAATAAATATATGTCGTTACAAAAGACTCACGATCGACAATCTTGGAGTATTATTTATGACAAACGATTATTTGCATTTTTATTGGACAAATAATCGTGTTTTAACAATGTGAAACAAACCATTTTCAGATTATTGATATACACGTACTTGATATTGATCAATTGGTTTGGGAAGTAGGATGACATATTTACTGTCAAATATATTTTACGTTTACATGTAGGTCTAATATTAGCATGGAATTAACTCTAGTAATCTAATAATAAAATATCAGAAACCGGCAAATTATTTCTGAAATATTTTTTGCGCAATTGTTCTCAAATTTCCAGCATTTTGACAGCGTTTGACAACATGCAATGATTACGTTGCTGAACAGTGAACATTTAATCTTCACAAACGTTGGCAATACTCGTTAAAAGTTAAAGAAATACGAACAGATTTATATTGGTTCCCCTTATTTTTAAATATACTGCAGGTGTGGTTTGTTTACGAATATGTAATTCAAGGTTATAAGCTGACATAATACAGCGTAGGGAGTGCAATTCCCTCAGTTAATTTTCGTGTCGTTATCTTGTAAGCATACGTTGTCATAATTATATTTCAGCCAAGAAAATTATTACATATATATATTATTCTTTTAAACACTAGAAATGAAGTTTAACTTGTGGTACGAACGCCCTCTAGTGAAAATTTCATGAACCTTTTTTGTTACCTTGAATGTTTATGATGCATAACATGTTTTATAGATCAACTTTGGTTCAGTTTGAGCAGACGATGAGAGCTTTCAGTATATGATTTTATTCTACTTCTGTTTAGTAACCTGAAGCAGCATTCGCAAAGATTGTTGATTCTAATACCTGTGCAACAACGCTTCAGTTGCAGACTTGCAAAACTAATCTTTTAGTTTCCCAAATGATGCCAAATATGAGTTGTGAAGTTGTGAGTTGATGCTCTTTCAACCTGAAAATTAAGCTTTATGCTATACCCCTTAAAAAATCCCAGCATCATCTATGTTTTTAAACTCATCTATCCTACAGCCGAGTGTTTGCTTCAAAAAATGACGTCACAATTGGATTATGAAAAGTACTGTAGTTTTACCAAGTAGGGTCATTCGAAGCAATTTTTTGTATATTTGGTGATATAGTTAGGATGAATATGGTTACAACTAAAATGGCAACCGTGTGATCATTATGACTACTTTCTCCAGGGTCATCATACGTGATAGCAACATGTTAATACAGTGGACCCCGCTTAATGCGATCTGGCCCAGGCTATTTTGATAACAATATCCGAATGATTCTAATAGCCGAATGACAAAGAAGGA
>JAQGAF010000579.1:0-47124 GCA_034687865.1 Kryphioiulus occultus | reverse complement strand
GTAAGGGCATTTAGCCTATAAATAAAATTGTACTTTTAATTTATTTTAATATTGTGTTATTTTAAAACTTGTACGTATCCCTGGCAATTTCTTAGCAAAGTGTGACCCTTGTGAGTGGTCATAAATTTATTGCATTCTTCGGTAGTTTAACTACCCAGGATTCCCATAGATCCTTGGAAACCTGGGAAAGTCAAGGGAATTTTGAAACTTTTTCAACCGTCCAGAAGTTGTGTGAATTCCTTGTTTGTATGCAAATGCAGGTTTTTAAACTTTATATTGATCGATGGGGAACTCTAAAGGTCAACTTTCCCTGTCGCGAAAGTTGTGGGAACCTTACACCCTAGTTATTATTTATTAATCGTTAGAAGCTAAACAGATTCTGTGTTTTTCTGTGTAAGAAATCAATAATGATATTGTCCATTTAAAGAAACCGGTCTAAATTTTTTCTAAGGATTTTTTCCTTATACTGTTACTATTTAGTAAGCAATAAATATACCCGCTATGTATATTGCATTGCAGTGGTCAGTGGTTAGGGAAACTGGTTTTGAAAACGGGAAAAGTGAGGGAAGTTGAAAATTTTAGTTCCGGGGACACCCTGTAATAATGCTGGATTTTTGCTTTATGAAATCCAGACTGGGTTGCAAAATGTTTCAACAGTTTCAACGAATTTGTGACTGTCAATTGACGAAATTTTGAAACTTTCGTGTACATGGCATGCAATTTTGTTTTAATTTTTTCTTTAAATTTTGCTAACTGCATTGTAATTTTTTAATGGAAATCACATATTCTTACCTTTGACATTCCTGGGCCCAAATCGAAGTTGTTGACAATTTGTGACCGTTTTTGTCACACTTAGTATAAAGTTGTTGTTTGCTACCCTCTAGGAAATTACCTCGAAATACCTTTAGTACCAACTCTATTAAGAGTAATAAGTTTATTTGAAAAATTTTTTTAAGCTATGTGGGTTAACGGAGTCATTCACAACTGTATGATTGAAAGCGATTATCAGACGTTATAAATGATACACGTTGGAATCGAGTTGTTAATTTTATCATCATCTAGCTGTGATTTTTTTTTAGTCGAATATTTTCTCGTTATTCAAGTAGTTCAAGTGGTTTATTTTCGATTGGTATACAAATCGTCCATCGTGCAACGTCAATGGTATTTCAACTGGCTTTATGGCACGCCAATAAAATTGATTGTTAGACTGAAAATATTTTACGACTAATTTAAATGCACATTTAAACGCAATTATGGTAGCTAATGGGGGTTCTGTGATAACACATTTTGAAATTTATTGACTCGACGTTGTACTTTGCACGTTCGTAGACGGATTTAGCAAGTGGGCGTTTGACGAATTTACCTTTTAACTTTAATTCATTCACCTTCAGACAACCAATTTTTTTACGATTTCGTGATTTAGTCAGTTGTTTATAGCTGATATAGCGTGTGCTTATGTTTTTATTAAAAAGGTAGAAGCACACATAACAAACATCGAACTTATCACATGTACTTGGTGGTCACTATTAAAACTTGGACATTAATAATTCATAGTGACTACTAAGAAAGTGGTGCTAATATTCTGTATAAGGCAGTATTTATTTACGATGGTGTTTACATCACGAAGAATCGCTATAAACGAACAAAACATTTCAGGCTTGGAAAAATCTCCCAGCCTGTTGTTGACCAACTATTTAAATTTGCAAAACATCAATAGACGAGGAATTTCTCATGCTTCAAATATGGTGCAGTGTGGGTATAGAATCCATTGTAGTACATGGTAATATACTATGCCCAGAATGTGTCAAGAGGTCAATGCAAACAGACTGCTGGTGCCATGAAATCGTTAAATATTACTATGTGACTACTTGATTTATGTGTCTACATGTAAACTGATTTTGAGGATATATGGATTTTGCATGCAGGTCATCATACTTCAACAATGTAAAAATGTAAAAACATACACTGAAATAAATGTAACGTATAAACATAGGTAACTTCCCTAAATTCACCTGTATATTGGCATTAAATAGCTGCATTTAAAATAGCACTATTTTAATTGAAGATCTGCACATATCCAGGATTTTTTTTCAGTTAATTTATAATTTTTTTAAATTTGAAATAATTGAAATGAGCAGAACTATCGCCCCTAATATAAAATTCAATTCTTCAAAAAAATTCCAGTTTTAAAAACTTAGTTAAGCAGTTTTTTTGTGTTTTAACCATTTAACTAAGCTTTTAAAACTGAAAATTTTGAAGAATTGAATTTTAAATTAGGATCCTGGCAGTTTAGCTCATTTTAAATGTTTTAAATACAAAAAAATTGAAAGAAAATAAACGAAACTACAGCACAACATTATTTGTTTGGAAGGAATGCATTTTAGCAAAAACATACATAAGTTAATTTTCCTAAACTCACTGGTAGGTATATTGGTAATAATTGGATGCAATCAAAATTGAGTTATTTTCATTGAAGATCACATGTGCAAAGCCGGGAAAATAAGATAGCTATTATTCCTAAAAATGAGCCAGGCTATTCTTCCTAATTTAATTTTCCGATGTTTTGGTTGTGTCCGTTGTTCCAGTGTGGTTTAAAAACCACATTCAATATAGAAACTGCTTTTTTATTATATTTTCTGCTGGTGCAATGAAAAATAAGTACACTTACTCAAATGTTTTTCAACTATTCGTAGGGTTATAATGGAAAATATGTGCAGCTTAGTGCTTGTGCGCTACCTTAATTGCAAGGTTATTGGAAAGACAAATGTTGAATGCATCGCTTTTTCGAGACTTAAAATTGCAAATGCTTGTCGAGAAACCTTGAAAACACCCTTGTGGCATCCGTCATCGTCATGGACACTCCAAAATGATAACTGTTATGCGTCAGAGGGCCTCGTGAAAACAGTACAGATTTTAGTCTGCATGCCATCAATGGGTGGATTGTAACAACTTGTATTTTAAGAGCAGTTTCTTGCATTCTTGCCAGTGTCATAGTCAAAATGAATTTTGCTTGAGGGATTGGTTTTGTATAACTCATCAAAAAATATCCAATTGACGCAAAACTTTGATTTTAAAAAAATAACTTCTGACCCACTCTGTACCACGCCTTTTTTGCATAACACTAAAATGTTATCACTTGGAGAGTTCCGTCAAGAGAGTCTTTAATATAATATTTATCTGTTAAAAACATAGCAAATAGAACTTAGCATTTTGCGCTAATTCCCAATCATTTCAGGCAATAATGACAGACGCATTAGTATCGTGGAATAGTTTAAATCCAAACTAAAATGGGCACAGTCACGTATTTGGTAGTCTAAATAGCAAATGTTAGCTCATGGAACTCTTAACTGGTGCCCATAATTAGCGTTTTCCAACCATTACCCCATGTAAATATTCGGTTTTCCTCTCAGAATCTAATTTTACCTGGTTCTTTGTGTTTTCTGACACGACGCCTTACCCCAGATTTTAAATTGTGAAATGCTTGCACAGGGAAAAATTGACTTTTGACGCACCCTGGATAGCACTGGTTCCAGCGTACATGTACCATTAATCCTTACTTATCACCATCTCTGACTAACCAAACGTTTTGCATCTGCACAAAACGACTTATGACACACCTTGTAAAACCCAAGTTATAAAAATTTGGGACAAAATCTATAATTTTTTCCAATTTTTTCAAAAAAGCTCACGTAAAATGTCAGGGAAATTACTGAAAATGCGTGAAAATGTCAGGGAATGTCAGGGAATGTCAGGGAAATTGAGATAGTTTACGTCAGCCAATTGATTAGTCATCATTTATGAAAAACTTGGGATAAAATCCATCATTTTTATTTTTTTCAAAAAAGTCTCATATAAAATGTCATGGAAATTGAGATAGTTCGGGGTAAAATTCGTCATTTTTTCATTTTTTTTTCAATATAATATCTCTCAAAATGACAGGGAAGTGACTGTAAATTCCTGAAAATGTCAGGGAATGTCAGGTAAATTGAGATAGTCTGCGCAGCCAATTGATTAATCATCATTTATAAACAGCTTGAGATCCATCATTCTTCTTTTGTTTTACAAAAAAAAAGTCGCACGTAAAATGCCGGAGTCATGACTGTAAATTCCTGAAAATGTCAGGGAAATTGAGATAGTTTGCGTCATTTATAAAAAACGTGGGATAAAATCCAATGTTTTTCTTATTTTTTTCAAAAAATATCACTTTAAATGTCAGGGAAATGACTGAAGGGTTGTCAAGGAATGTCAGGGAAATCGACTTGAGAATTTAATGTTGTGGACGATCAGATTGACAGGCCACTCCCCCATTCGACCTCTTGAGTAAAAACCAACTGCTAAAAACAATCCCAAGTGATAAAAACTGGTATTTGCACGCGAAATATCCTAAAACAATCCAGCCTAACCTATTGTTTGTTCGCCGCGAATTCCACAACCACTTAGACCCCAATGTGGTTAATAGGGTACGAATTAAAGCCGTGGGATGGCCATTTCTGAACCCTTTGGTTTCACTTTGACAAACGACAATGCCGCCATCGAACGATGCTTATTTATGCAAATTGTTTTCAACTACTGTCATTAGTGACGCTTCCTACAAACATATTCCTGTTTGCGTTCGTTACCTGTTTCAAGTGACATCTCGTTTGTTGCCATCACAATATCTTTTCTACATTGGGGTCACTTGCTGCATTCACGAACCCTTTGAACCCCAGCCTCGTTTACATTCGTGCCAATATTTTGTCTTCTTCTTTTATGGCAAACCACTCTTACTTTTGCCCTCAAAAGTGCTATGGTTAATTTCCCATTTATCGTGTGGCAATTAATTTTTTGGTGAAAAATGAGAGTGGGACACACTGTCCAACAATGGCACTGCTGCCATAACTCTAGCTGCGTACCGCAATTTGCAATTATTATTACTGCATTATTATTTATTAGAATCGTTTAATATTTCCTCACAGCTTCCTTCTTTCGTCATAACTTCATTATGCATTAAATGAATTTCTGCCCAGTTAATATCACAGGCCTTGGCATCAATCCTGGTGCTAGTCCTTCGTGCTTTTTTGATGAGGATATATTAGGGCTTGGGGAACTAATAAATCCAGCGGACATTACACTCCTCTAGCACCCCCTCCACCAATTCGTCCTTTAATGAATTAATAAAACTTAATCTAATAGTTTTATTAGCGAGCATTAAATAATAAAACACGTTGCAATTAAAATTGCTGCACATCTAAAGTGAACTGCCATGGAGGGGTGAGGACGTGAAGATTTTTTTTACTGAATTATGATGAGCAGTAATTTATTCCGGAAATAACGAATGGAGGCTGGTTTGAATGTAAATTTGAACTGTGTCCTACCAGTTTTGACTTTTTTCGTCAACAAGATAGTTAAACCAACAGTACTTTAATACATGGTGCTCATAAGCTATTATCATCATTACGAAATTTCTTTTTTAAAAATAACTGTTAGTTACGAGTAACAAATTTGGCATAAACAGTTTCCCCATGACTAGAAAATATGGAAAACTTGTAATTGTTTAGGAAATTGACATGGCTAGAAATTGGGTTACACAAAAACAAAAATGTGAAAAAAAAATATTTTAAGACATTAAAAACCATCTAAATTTTCGGTTTCTTTGTGAAAATTTGTTACATGTCCTGTTTTGTGTATTATTGTTTAGGAAATTGAAATGGCTTGGAAAAGTCAAGGATGGTCGACTTACTTTGAAATAGTCAAGGAAATTCAACACGTCAATAATACGTTTTACATGGCTAGTTATTGGGTAAAACAAAAATCCAAAATGTGGAGAGAAAAATTAATAAAAAATCATTTTAAAACATATTAAAAACATCTAAAATTTCTGTTTCTTTGTGGAAATATGTTCCATGCCTTGCTTTTGTTTATTAAGCAATCAATAATTAATTAGCATTTTCGAAAAAGTGTTCCTTGTAACTAACGGATCTTAAAATTACCTTTTGTAATGAGGGTAGGACTTTGATCAACCATTCATCCAGTTGTCAAGGTGGCAATGTTCTGTTGGATTCACTAAACCGTTACATTGTTTTTATGCTAATGCACTGCTATGCACTGTTGAATTAATTACAGTAATACATTGTTTGTTTTCGAAAATTTAGTGATTGTGAACGGGCATCTTCGTTGATTTTGGCACTATCATCAAAAACCATTGCCAGAACTTCTTGTATTAGTGTCGGCAGCCATTTTGTTTTTAGACATGTTTTTAAATAATATCTATACCATCTTGAATTATCATTTTATATCATTAATGCACTAGTGCACGATATACTGGTTCGAATGTCCAAATTCGAGTATAAGAATGGCAGTCCGTTATGTTTCGAACTAATAACCTCTATAAATTAATACTCAGCAGCACCAGTCCCAAGATATTAGTTTAGACAGGTTCTACTGAATAGGGTACACAGTTGAGTCGAATTGACTTAAAGTAAAGTGCTTGATAGGAAAGTGATGTACATGTATCTGCAATTCTGATATGTTTACACCCAGATGGAAAGGAAATGCATTGTGAAATGCATTACGAATTTAAAAATATATATCGCAAATGCATTGGTCGTTTTTATCTCAATACGAAATACTTTTGGTAACGTATCAAAAATGCATTTTGCAATGCATTATAAGATTCACTGACTTGTGTATTTCACAATGTATTTGCATTGAATTGAATAAATTGATGAAATTGAGAATTTTAAACTTAATTTCATTGCCAGCTCTAATTTATTTATTGAATATTTTAGACATTTTTTAAAAACAGAATTGGGAATTTTTTCAACCATGAAAATATGAACTATAGCAAGGTTTTTGGCGTTTTACAATGCATGGAATATAAATTGTAAAGTTCATTCTTCAATGCAAACAGAATACATTACACTATGCAGTACACACCATATTCTTCAATGCACATTGGCAATACATTACAGTGTGCATTACACAATGCATTTTTCAACACACATAATGCATTACAAACTGCTTAAAAACATATTTTAAAATGCATTCGGAAATGCATTTTAAAAGGTACTTGCCAATAGTTTTCAACTAAATTTGTCTCAATGAACAGACATTTTAAAAATGCATTTTCCAGTGCATGTCTTAAAATGCATTAAGAGTACATGTGGGTATACGTTGAATATTCCAATACATTTTGTTTATACTCCAAGGCATGTTTATGGTAATCGATCAACTTGTCTGTCAATGCAGATATTTGAATAGGTCATGGCCGGATTATGGACACGTTACCCCCTCCAGTTCCAGAGGCATCCACTACTAAAGTGGGAAGGTTGTGATGTTTATGAAAAATCGTTGAAGCCAATATAAAACGCATTTAATCCGATATTAAAAGTAGCAATAAAATGGTATTGCCACCTGGCAACGACTTTCACCTCCCATCAGATTTAACTGGCTAGACTGCGGTGCAAAACGAGGTTTTTGTCTACCAATGACCTCGCCATTTTTCGAGCAAGTGTACTTTTTGAGGGACGTGTAATTGAATGGACGAAAGCCTGGATTAAACGATTCAGCTGTCATTGTCATATAAATATTGCGACCAATTTATTGTTGAGTGGGATTGCTGGGTTAGTGATGTCATTGCCAGAGAAAGTATGGAAAAGAAGGTGGTGGCTTTGTTACACAAAAGTCAAACACCATGTAAAACCACCAAACACAGTTACAAATTCTTACTGGTGCTTTATAGTTACTCTTACAATGTTTGAAATATTTATTTCTGTGGTTTCAGTTATATTTTTCTGTCTTTGTCTAATTTTAACATGTGTCGTTGTTAAATTGTAAACTTATTAACCTTTCCCACATTTTATGGTAATGCAATTAGAAATGACAATCATTGGAAAATGCATTTTAAAATGTCTGTAGATTGAGACAAATTTAGTTTCAAACTGAATTTCCAATATACAGTATTTGCAAATGCATTTAAACAGTTTTTAATTCATTATGAAATGCACATTATAATGTAATATGCGTGTTGGAGAATGCGTTGTGTAATGCATAGTGTAATGTATTATGTTTGCATTGAAGAACGCATTTTACAATTTATATTCCATGCACTGTAAAATGTCAAAAGCCTTGCTATATTTCATAATTTCAAGGTTTAAAAAATCCCAATTCTGAATTTTAAAAACATCTAAATTATTCAATAAATTAAAAACTGGCAATGAAATAGTTTAAAATTCAAAAATACATCAATTTAATTCAATTCAATGCAGCATACACAACTTTTGTGCGTATGTAGTTTCAAATACATCGTGAAATACACAAATCAGTATATTTTATAATGCATCGTAAAATGCATTGTAGTGAAATCGTGTTGCGATAAAAACGACCAATGCATTTGCAATATATTTTGCAATTCGTAATGCATTTCACAATGCATTGCAATTGCGTTTCCCTTCCATGTGGGTCTCTGTACATGCAAAAGCAAATTACTCGCATGCTAAAATTAGACATGAGAAAAAAAAGAGAACTGAAACCACAAAAATTCATTCATTTTTGTGGTATTTTTTTAACAATTGTAATTATTCCATCACTGTAAGTAACATCAACATTTGGACAGTGTTAGGCAATATAGTGATCGCCTATAAAATCCAGTTTCCAATAGAAAACCAACTGGTTCAAACCTGCTTTCATCCATCAATGACGTTAAAACTAATCAGTTTGGTGCAAAATTCCACCATGTTTTATTGGCCATGCTGACGTGACAGCTGTTGGTTTATGGTTCAGTGTATCAATATGCTAGAGGTGCGCTGAGTTTATTGATTTTGGCAGTTTAAAAATCCATGTTTTGGTCCAGGCTCTTATCTCGGACTTCCCAAATGTCAGAATGTAAATCTTGGCCATGGGAAAAATAACAGATGCTGAATTTTAATCCCACTTAAGCAAACTTGAAACATAGATCTGCACTCATATGTTTCACTCACATGGCACTTCTCATGACCACCTTATGCCGAAAAATAAATAAATAGACAAATAAAAATCTCTTGGACAAACCAAGTCAGTGTTGACCATGTCCTGTATAAGGACGAGGGGGGTCATTTTCCTGGAAAGTTCGTGGTTATCTTATTTCCAAACCCCCAAGAAAAAAACATCATCTGGGTAAGACAAGTCATTGAAGCAAAGTTTATTGAACCTCGAATTTATCGTAGGTAATCTAATGAGCTGACAAGGCAAGTAAACTGGAGTGGGGGGAGCTGTCGTCACTCAGTTAACATTGTTTCTCAAAAGACGTTTTATTTATTTTGTTTTTTTCAACTCCAAGTGGTGAATGTAATACCTGAGCGCCAAGAAAGCCATCTGACGCCAATTTTATTCACATTTGCACAAAAGATAATCAGCCTGTTGAAATCTCAGACCGTTGTGATGCCAGCATTGGACGATTAGCAACATGCAGCGAAGTGAACCCTATGGGGGATGGGGGTACACAAGAATTAAAACCCCTCATAAAATGCATTCCCAAATTTCCAGAGTTGAATCTGACCTCAGTCTCCAGTCCCAAACCTGAGAAAATTGGGTAAAAGCAGGTAAATTTGGTGAAATGTACCAAAATTGGGAATTGATGAAAATTGGGGGAAAGTAGGTAAACACTTCGGAATAAAATTTGAAATTTACTGTAAAAGTGTGCACATTAAATAAGGAGTACTCTGAAGAAGGGTAATCAAAGTGGGGAAAAATTTACCAAAATTTGAAATTGGGGAAAATTGGGTAAAAGTAGGTAAATTTGGTAAAAAGTAATAAAATTGGAAATTGGGTAACGACACACTTCGGAATAAAATTTGAAATTTACTGTAAAAGTGTACATTAAATAAGGAGTACTCTGAAGAAAGTGATAAAAGCGGGTAATTTAGTGAAATTTACCAAAAATGTACCAAAATTTGGAATTGTGGAAAATTGGGTAAAAGTAGGTAAATTTGTTAAAAATGTACCAAAATGTGGTGTTGGGACTTTTGCATAATTGGTCTTGGGACTGTCTCAAAGGTGGTTTTGAAACTTGTTCATAGGTGGTTTTGAGACTTGTTTATATATGGTTTTGGGAGTTTCTTATATGGAGTTTTGGGGAATAGGGACTTAAATTCGCACCAGTGGTTTTTGGATAATAAAGAAAAAAAGTTTAGGTAATATTATTTTAGGTTAGGTTAAATGAAAATTTTATTCGTGTGAACCCTATACTTCCATATGTGAACATTACAAAATAAACCAAAAAATGCGTCAAGGTGTAAAACATGTTCACACGAACACTCACCCATATACTTTCTCCTACCACATGGAAAAATCGTGTTTCTGAAAGCTTTTGCTCCAATAGTGCTCGTTGTCTTGATTGCGATACAGGGTGATCCTGGCAGTTCTTGAAGTTGCTGTCCAGACACATAGATGGCGTTAGTTTATGGCAGTCAGCAAGCAGGTCACATACCTAATGACATGACCACATCACACGACCACATCACACATTTGATTTTTTTTTTGCAAATGTGGGCGTCATTTTTAAACTGGTGCATTCTGGAACACACCAGAAAGACATTCGAGCATTTGAGATTATAAATTGCTGTTAGATATCATCCTGTATATATTTTTTCCAGTTGTCACCCTTTCTCCCCTCTGACCACCCTTATCCGGTTTTAACTCTTTTAGCACCGCTGAGTTATTTGTTTAAAAATTCGTCACGTGCATAAAATATCTGAATACCTCTCTCTCTATCCATTTAAAATCTAATAAAAAAGCTGTTTAATGGCTTTCTGACAAGTGCTACACAATAAAAACAAAAGAATAATGGCGTGTATTGGTAAACACTCGTTGGCGCCAGTAAATCAGCGTTTTGCTGCTTCATAATATGCTCGATAATGCAGCAATAACTTTTTATTTCTGTAAATTCAATTATGCAAACGAAAGAAAGTGAATGAAAGTGAGAAATTTGGGTGGTCCAACTCATTTCGTATGACCCTTGGTTTTAAATGCACTTCCTCCTTGCTATTAATGGATGACCCCTGACTCCTGACCCCAGTTTGGTCAATTTGTTTCATTTGTTTCATTTGTTTCGATGTTTTGCGGTTTGAAAATCTAAAGAACTAAAATTTTAGTGTGCATAAGCCGAATATGTGATATGAAGACGTAGTAAACTCAAAATTCACATAAAATACTGCTCAACATTTATTTTAGACCACAGCATGGGTGTTTGGTCAAAATTATAATGCATTTGAACGAAAGGATGGCATAACTTTGGGGGCATTTAAGTATTATGTCATTAAATAGGGGGAGGGGTTGGGCAAATTCTAACAACTGTGTTTAGTTGTGGGACTGAAAACTATCATTTGTTATATATTTTTGGTACAAATTTCGCTCAATCTCAACTTTTCTCATTGTTCGAAAAAAAACAGTTTGGTTATATTCCATCATTTGTCGTCGAATTTTTCTAAAAATTCCAACAACTGCGTTTATTTTTGAAAATGTGCTATTGTGGGACTAAAAACTCATTTGTTATTTAATTTTGGTACAAATTTCGCTCAATTCCAATTTTTTTTCGCCTAATTTAAGTAGAAATTTCGCTAAAGTCCATTTTTTTCCATTTATTATCTAATTGTGGTACAAAATTCGCTCAATTTCAATCTATTTCATTTATTAGCTAATTTTGGTACACATTTCGCTTAATTCCAATTTGTTCTATTTATTGTCTGATTTTGGTACAAATTTCGCTTAATTCCATTTTATTCCATTTATTATCTAATTGTGGTACAAATTTCGCTCAATTTCAATTTTTTTCCATTTATTGTCTAATTTTGGTTCAAATTTTGCTAAATTTAACATATTATTTGAATGATCAAAATTTAGTTTTTGAGCATCGTTTTTGCTATTAGGCAGGTTTTCAATATCGATTGTTAGTGACAAAGTATTCGTTCCTCTCTTGTTCGCTTCGTTATAACCGGTTTTGGGGCGAATGGCAGGCAGCAATCAAGTCTCCATCGCCAATAATGAATCAAAAACAGCCGAAAACTTGAATCAAAAATTATTAGTAGGCAAAGCCTGAAAGCCATCGTCAATACGTGTTCGTGCCTGAAATTGGCCAGTTTTGAGTTTTCCCCTTCGGTGTTTCAAGGACTGTTATTGACGTCATACTTTGCTGGCAACCTGCTAGAAAATAATAAGTGGGCGTGGCCTGAGTTGCGTCTTAATTGTGGCACAAAAGTCGTGCCAATTTAACTTATTAATTTTCCAGAGCCCGAGTTATATACAGTACATGTACGTGCGTGTAATAAGTTACATCCCAACATAAAGCTGTTGTTCGTTGATGCGAAGATGTTTTTATTCCCAGTAATTTGATAGGAATTAAATTGGGGGTCAAAGGCCGAGTCACAGACTGGGGATTGTTCCAGAACTTAAGTCTGCCAAAAATGAGACAAACCGTTGTATGGAGTTGAAATGCTATCCTGACAGATAAATTAACGTCATAATAACAGGCATAATCGCAGCATAATAGCACAACTGTGCACGGTTCTTTTTTATGCAAAATTGAAATATGCTTGAATAGCATAAAAGGGGGATTGTGCCTTGTGTTGTTTGTCTGTGTTTGGACCTCGTCATTCGTCCCATTTTAACCCAGAACATGCATGTGATCAGTGTGAAAAAGGGTGAAAAATGTAAAAATGTAAACCCTTGTGTGAAAAATGTAAAAAATGTGAGAAATTGGCTAAAAATGTCAATTTACGTGAAAAATTCATTGTTAATAAATTTCACAAAAAATCCAGCTTAAAACTTAGTAATTCCCCTCCATTCAGCTCCTTAATTTCAATAAAACGTACTAAAATTTGATTATTTGTATCAGTTTTTAAAAAAAAAAGCAAGCTGAAATCCACTATTCGTGGTCTAGTTTAATGAAAAAATACATATGGCGTTATCAACATTGTAGGTGGGTCGCGTTATAGCTTTTGAAATACATGTAGCTATTTTTTTTCAAAATTATTGGATAAAAAATGTGAAAAAGTTGATGTTTTCATGTGAAAAAATGTAAAAATAAAGATAATTAATTGCATGTGAAAAATGTAAAAATATCAGATTCTGGGATGTGAAAAAATGTGAAAAATAAGATAATTGCATGTGAAAAAATGTAATAAATAAGATATTTTCATGTGAAAAAATGTGAAAAATAAGATATTTTCATGTGAAAAAATGTGAAAAAAAACCAGATAATTGCATGTCGAAAATGTGAAAGATCCGATTCTTCGATGTGAGTAAATGTGAAAAATAGTAATACTAACTGATCACATGCCTGCAGAATGACCAGCTGGTTGGAGTTCAACTACACATGTAGGTCGAGGTGTTTGTCATGTTAATTTTATCCGATTTAACATGACCAATACTGAGAATTTATATCATTATATGGTCAAAATATTGTCAGTTCAACGAGCCAGCCATGAGATGCCAACGTCTGACACTCTGTAGCTTCAAACCACTTGTCATCCTATCACGATGATGGGAATGTTGTAAAACAATATGTTCAAAATGTATCATCATCATGCAAGAGTGGTTGGCTGTGTGAACAGTGAAGGCTATTTTGCTCCCCAGATTATTGATTGATGAGCTAAAGTGGTTATTAGTTTCGAATTGGTTTTCAAAAAATTTGCATCTTCGAAATTATGAACGTGGACCAGGATGTTCTGAAAAGTACTTCAGTGCTTATAAACGCAAATTTTGAGAAAGGGTAAACTTGAAGTTAAGGGTGACCGTGAATTAGTTGGGTGTTAGGGGTGATTAGTTTATTAATGTTATTGGTTTTAATTTTTTGGTAATACAGTACAAGTTTTGTTAAAACAGTAAAGGTGGCCATGAATTAGTTGGTTATTAGAGGTGTTAAAATTATTTGTTGTTGCTTGGTTTTAAATTTTGAAAGTGGAATTTTGGTTTAAATATTTATGATCTATTTACAGGGTGACCATGTATGTATTAGTTGGTTACTTTTGTGATAGGTGTATTTAGTTGGTTATTATGGGCGTTCAGATTAGTAGTTTTATTGATTTTAAATTTTGGAAATGGATTTTTAAAAAACATTTCAGTACAGGATGAAATTAAATTTTTGTTGAAACATTTAAGAACTGTGTACAGGGTGACCATGGACATGGAAATGGATTTTTTTTAAAGTACAGGGTGACTATGAATTAGTTGATTATTATGGGTGTTCAGGTAATTAGTTTTATTGGTTTTAAATTTTGGAAATGAAATTTTTGTTCAACCATTTAAGGAGCGTGTACAGGATGACTATGAATTAGTTGGTTACTTTTGTGTTAGGTGTATTTATTTGGTTATTAAGGGTGTTTAGTTTATTAGTTTTAGTTGTATGTCTTGAAATGTAATTTTTGTTAAAACATTTTTGAAAAGCAATAAAACTAAGTTTTTTACTTTTGCATTATGTGTATTTAGTTCATTATCAGGGGCGTTTAGTTTGTTTTTGAATTTACTGCTTTTAAAAACATAGTTTGTTTCTCTAAAATTCTTCATAGTCATCACATGGACTCAGATGTTCCGAAAGTTAATGCATAATGGAAGTTTTTTTTTATAAACGCAGATGTCCATGATTGGGTATTTAATTTGTTATTGGTTTAAAAAAAATAAATTTGCTTCTTCAGATATTCCAACAACTACTTGAAATTCAATAGTTTTTTATGAACACCAATTCAAATACAGGGTGACCGTGAATTAGTTGCCTATTAGGGGTAAATGGTTTGTTATTAGTTTTATTGCTTTTCAAAACATAAATTTGCTTTGTCGAAGTTGTTTATGGGCATCGCATGGATTCACATATCCCGAAAACTACGTCAGACGGAAGTTTTTAAAAGCATGAATTGAAATAATCTACAGGGTGGCCGTGAATTATGCACCCCAATGTAAGCCCAAACGGATGTTTTAAAGCGAATGATGGGGCGAATAAATTATGGGTATTATGTATCCCGGAACTACTTGACATAGTGTATCGATCCCAAACTTCCCAAGCACCCCTGTTAGGCTAAACTTCTATCATCTAAACTTTGGCGTATCAAACTGGGAAATTTATCTTTGCACAATTCACTCACAAACGTGCAAATGCATATGATTTTTTATTTACTGTTGGTTTAAGAGGGCGTTGCTCCGCGTTTTAATTGTTTATCAGCAAAGTTGAGATCTTTCTCGATTTATTTACCAAACAAATCAGTCCATAAAGGGTACCTTTATCATGCTCCAAAAGTCGCTTTTGGGGGTGGGTCAGCTAAATGATAATGTCGTGAGTTTTTTTTTAAAAAAACATTGGGTTAAAATCAATCATTTGGAACCCAGTTTTACAAAAAAAAACAAATGTGCCTACAGTGTCTTTTTTTTTTAAATCATTTGCTTCATTTTTACTTTTATGAGCTCAAATTTGTATTTTTAAAAAAAATACTATATTATTATTAATTTTTTTCACTGAATTACTTGTCATCCCATTGATTTTTGTGTTAATAACTAGCTATGTAAAACGTGTCATTGATTTGTTGAACTTTCCTGATTTTCCTGACTGTTCCTAACTGTTCCAGGTTTAAAATGTTTCCTGACCAACGAACATGCAAATATATGAAATTAGCAATGTAAGGAATGCTATGTTTATTGCTTATTATGTATAAATGGGAGACGCAACAGAAATTTTCACGAGGAAACAAGCACATTTGCATTAGTTTTTTAATTGAAAAATTTCATTGTTAATTTATTCCACATGATTACGCATAATCCGTTAATTTTTGTGTTTATAACTAGCTATGTAAAATGTATCATTGATTTGTTTAACTTTCCTGAATTTTCGAAAGAAATCCATATTCCCTGACTGTTCCAGTTTTGAAAATTTTCCTGACCAACGAAAATGCTCATAACCAATGTAACGAATGCTATGTTTATTGCATATTATGTATAAATGGGAGGTGCAAAACAAATTTTCATGAGGAAACAAGCAAATTTACATTAGTTGTAAAATCGACAATTTCATTATTAATTTCTTCCCCATGATTACTTATAATCTCTTCAATTTTGAGTTAATAACTATATATTGCAATCAATGTACAATTTGTTTTTGAATTGTTGTTTCCCTGACATTTTCGATGTAAATCCATTTTCCCTGTCTTTTCCACGAAAAAATGACAATATTTGAATATCCTCAGATGTCCAGATTAATTGACAATTTCATTATTAATTTCTTCCACATGATTACTCATCTCTTCATTTATTGCGTTAATTACTAACTATGTAAAATGTGTTTTGAATTGTTGAGTTTCCCTGACATTTTCGGAGTAAATCAATTTTCCCTGACTTTTCCTCGAAACGTAATCATGAGTTTGTGTACTGCAATTCAGCACACAAAAAGCCACTTAGGAAATTATTTCGTTTATAAAAAAAAATGTAATTAGACGTTCCTGTATACATGTGTAGAATTTAATGAGCTCGTTGCAAGGTAGACTGGATTTAAATTTTCCTTGAAAAGCAGCAATTTCGTTAAAGGTACAGTGCCTTACTGTAGAAGTCTGAGGGTATGGGGGATTGCATTTGTCTGTCTGTCCTTCTTGTCTTTGGGCAACTGCCATGACAGAGCATTACCCAAAAGATGGAGAATACATTAGCATACGAAATGAGCGTGAATAAAAATGCTGAATTTAATGGCACTGCAATGCACACTTGATGGACAAAGAAGGGAGAATAAAAAATATGAATTTTGTGAGGGAAGAGGGTTACAGGGATGGTTTACTTACATCGCATTGGTCTGGAAAATAATTGTATATCCGGGACCTCCAGCCAAGAAAGCAACAAAGTGTGTCAAGAAAAAAATGGCAATGAACTTTAATAAACACGTAGCTATTTGCATAAGTCTGGATCTTATACCAAGCAGTAGTGATAACCTTATTCCCCTTGAAAATGTCACGCAAACTACATGAAGATTGAATTTAAGATTTTTTTTGAGGCTGTACTTTTCGCCAAATATTGAATTAATATGGGCTCGTATATCCATCGTTGCCACCTATCTTTCTTAATATTTGCTTCTCCTTATCTACCAATGCTCGTCAACACCATAAGTACATGGATTAACTAAACCCATACGATGCACGTGATCAGCCAAGTAGGGTTGCGTGACCTCTGGTGCTCAAACATGTTTTTTTTCGGTTTTCAAACTTTAAAGATTGAAGTTATGTACTGGCCTGGTTATGTTCGTTAAAACCGTTCCTTCTCGTTAGATGGCACTGTTGAATGACCAAGAACTAGTCCTCAGTTGACTCTGTTACTGTCCAGTGTCCACACTAGCAGGTTTTCCCCAGACCTGGGAAACCTGGAAAATCTGGAAATGTCAGTGATTTTTGGTAAGGCTTGGAAAAGCCAGGAGAAAGTCAGGAAATTGCAATGTTGTCAGGGAAAGTCAGGGAAATATTGACATTTTGACCATTAAGTCAGGGAAATTCAGGTGGAAGTCAGGGAAATTCATAATGTTTGGAAGTTTGTTGTGGAACAACTATTTTGATTGGTATAAGTATCTCATGAAAAGCATTAGAAAAGCTGTACTTGTGATCTACTTTTTCTAAACATTTCGCCTATGACGTTTTCATTATCATTAATTTTCCTTATGAAAAATTCTGCTAAAATGCATTATTTTGTTTAAAAAAATTCGCCTACGGCGTTTCCGTCATTATGAAGAATTTTTGAATATTTCAAAGAAGTCCTCAAAAAGCGGTGTTTGAGATCTAGTGGCTTCAACCACTAGTGTTCGCATCGTTATTAACTTTAATACATTAAAAATCCGATATTTCTTGTAATTTTTAAAAAATTTCGCCTATACCAGTCTCTTAATTAGTAATATTATTATTTCTTTCTACAACATTGTGGGCTAATTCCATCATTTCATGATCAGATCTATAATTTCTAAAATTTCCGCCACGTGATATATTTGTACAAATTGTTTCTTGAAATTGTCTGGAAATTTTCCAACAAGTGTCTGGAAAACCTGGAGAAGTCAGGAAATTTCAATTGAAGATTTGACTAGTAATCCTTGCAGAACAATACACAAAATATTGCTAATTGTAGTGTTGCCGATAAATTTAATTTTCAGTACACGTGACATTTTTTGGTAAGTCAGGGAAATTAATCAGATTTGGTCAGGAAAAGTCAGGGAAATTGAGTTGCAAACTTTGGTATGAACCGTGCTTTGATACCTGCAATTTTTGAGCGCTGTACTATGGAATATACCCAGATCCTCCGTAGACCCAATGAGAATGTGGGCTTCTCCTAACTGCTCGCAGGCTGGCAGTGATTGCCTGGCGGTTAGGGACAGCTAAGTAAAAAAACGATGTTTTTAGGCTAGTCAGGTCCCCAATATAGATGATCTGGGACTTGTTGAACTAAAAAACATACACACAATCTTATGGTTTGACACAACCACACAGTCTTGCTCGAGCAGTAAACAAATGAAAATTTTGCAATATTTTGACCCCGTAAACAAACCCTCCCAAATCCACTTACAGCCAAAGGTTTGCGGAACGTTGTTAACAAACGCATTAAAAAATGGACGTAAACATTAAGTTGCTAATGATTTCGGCAAACAATTTTAGCATGCTCGCAGATGCGAAATGCGCAAAACCCTCGAAAAGTTTTCGTATAATATATATTTTTTCATTTGCAATTTAAATGACCACTTTGTTGACCAACGCGAGCATAGGTGTGGTCCAACATTCCCTTCAGGAGGGCCACGATTTGCTGGATGACATTGAATTTTATGCTCGGATCGTGGTGGGCACATACGCCTAATTTAAGCACGTTCTTGGACGTGCTGCTGAGGGACAAACCTTACATTCAAAACTTAAAATGTTACAATGGACACCAACAACTCTATATGCTCGGACAGCTGATGCTGGAAATATGGACAAGTTGGAGTCGCTGGACTCTGACATTAAGTTACGAAAACTGACCTTGAATTTTAAGTACATTGCTAAGGGTGTGTCCATTTGAGATTAAAATCTCTCGAGAGCTAAAACTTGCAGGTTCACACAGGGCTGAGAGTCCTGTTTGAGTTCGTGTTGCCCTAATGCTGAACACAGGCATGTTGCCAGTGGGAAAAAATGTGAAAAATTGGGTAAAAATGGCAATTTATGGTAAAAATAGGGTAAAAATAACATTTATGAGAAAAATTGGGTAAAATTACAATTTATTTTGAAAAATTCATTGGAAATGAATTTCACAAGAAATCCAGCTTAAAACTGAGGAATCCCCTACATTCAGGTCCTTATTTTCATAAAAAAAGTACTAAAATTTAATTATTTTTATCAGTTTTTCTTTTAAACTGCCTGTGGCGCTGTTTTAACGACTAATATTTATAAGAATCTTAAAATAATGCAGTATCGTAAAAATCATTTCCATGAAAATACACTTGAAATCCATTTTTGGTCGAATTAAAAGAAAAAAAAAAAAAAAAATTCGCCTACGGCGTTCTCTAAAACATCGATATTAAATTTTACACCATACAACACCATGCTTTTTTCAGAAAAGCAATCTGAATTCACTATTTGTGGTCTAGTTTTGTGCTGCACTGTGATAGCAGTTGAAATAGCTATTTTTTAAAGAAATATTGGGTAAAAAATGTGAAAAAATCAAATATTTTCATGTAAAAAAACCAGATGAACTACAAGTACAATATCAGCAGAAGTTCTCAAAAATAATAATGTGATTTAACTCTCACTGGAAAATGAGATTCTCTCCATGGTTACCATCGCTCTCAGCTCTCAGCTGGCGACTCTCATCTCTCAGCACATAGAGGTTGCTCTAAATTTATTTTGCGACTAATTTTTGGCTGATTTTGTTTGGGTTTTGCATTTAATCAGTAATGGAAAAAGGAAAGGAAACAACGAAATTTTATCTCGTTTTTGCCGGGAAATGACCTAGGTTAAGCCAGACCATTAGTAAGACGTTTTCCTTCCTGGCCATAATAAAATGCGGGATAAATGTGGATATTCCGTTACGAATCAGCTTTAAAAATAGTAGTTTGTGTAATGTCAATGTATGATAAATCAAAATCGAGTGCGTTGTACAGTCAACTTCCTCGGGATGTGAAATCAACATCACCAACCTCTGAAAATACTGAAAACACAATCACATCTTGCAATCCCTGTTAACGTCTGTTTTAGGCGATATGTGCCAATAACGGATTAGATTCTCATCTGGGCCGACTTTGACTTACTTGTACTTTTTGTCGGTAAATTGGTTTTCTGACCTTTGGTTCAGAACAAGTTAGGAAAATGCTTTTTTGGCACATACAATGTATGAGCAACTATAGTTGCCAAGTGTTGAATGGCGTGCTGGGCAATATTCCCAACTAAACAATGAAGGAAATACATGTACTTGTACCTTAATAATCTAATTTCGACAATTAATTGCTGAAATTTTATTTCCAAATGTCACGAACCATTCGATTGATATAATGTGAAGCTCAAGATTTTGTAACGTTTGTGTAGTGCCAAAATTAGGAAATTATATGTTCAGGGCATAATTAATATTTTCTCAGGCGTTTTTGATTGAAGAAATAAATGAAACACAAATTAATGTACTTAACATAATGTAGGGGTCGTGCATAAACGACGTCCAATGTGTAGGGGTGCACACAAATCGTTATCTTATCACATGGCATTTACTTATCTGTATTGATTGTAGCGTTCTGAGTTGTTGAATTGAATTGAAGTGTCTGTTGATGGGCTCAGATAATTGTATAGTTGAGCAACATGACCTTAATTTAATTCATACATTGCAAGATTTCACACTTATAATGGACAGTAGGTATAGAAAATAATAAAAACATTAACAGGTTGGGTAGTAAAATTTGTTGATGACTACATGGTTTGAAGGGCTGGAAGGACAACTTCAATTTCTTCCCTGGTCATCAAAATCTCCAAATTTTAAAAATTTCGAGTATTAAAGTGAGGTGGACATACAGATTTCTTACAAAAACATTATAAGCAATTCGAAGATGTTCTATCACTATATGGCATTTACTTACCTGTATTGATTGTAGGGCGCTGAGTTGAATTGAATCGACGGTCTCAGATAATTGTATAGTTGAGCAACATGACCTTAATTTAATTCACACTTCGTAAGATTTCACACAGATAATAGACAGAAGGTGTAGAAAATAATGAAAACATTAACAGGCTGGGTGGTAAAATTTGGTGATGACCACATAGTCTAAGGGCTAGAAGGACAACTTCAATATCTTAGCTGGTCATCAAAATCTGCAGATTTAAAAAATGTCGAGTATTAAAGTGAGGTGGACATATATCACCAACATTATAAGCAATTAGAAAATGTCCTGGCAAATTAAAATCCTTTAATATGAATGGTGCAAATGAATTGTTTAAATGGTTTAAATGAATGGTGTCAGTTCCAAAAAAGTATTGGCGATATTGATGATATTGAGTGTGATATTGAGGTATTGAGGATAAAAAATACCAAGTTAATAAATTATGAAAAATAGGACGTTCAAGATGGCTTTGTTTGCATAGCCTTAGGCAAACCATGAGATCAAATGATATCATTTGAGACAATGAGACGCATATTGACGTCTACTGCTTTACTAAGTGTTCAAATGTAAGTGTTTCATGAACTCAGTGCACTGAAAATTATTTTTGAAAACAAGTAAGTCAATGCCAATAGTTGAAAAATTACATAGTTTCGCCGTTACAAATACACTATGTAAACTTTATTTTCGTGAAATACGTCTGCATGCACCCAATATACTGGTGTTTAAATGTTTTATGACATCAGTATATATTTAATTTTCAGATTTCAACACCTTACGTCGCATTGCAATATACGCAGCAAAATGTCACCCATAAGCCACCATAATGTCAACCTGTGCAACGATAACGTGAGTAAACTTTCTGTTTCGTTATATCCGGTTTTCGGTTTGCACAGCTGTAGCCAGCAACGTTTTAGTTTGCCTTTTGGGTTTTTAATATTTTTATCTCAAGTTGATAAGGTTTTTTTCTTTAAATAAGGTGCATGTGTACGAATATTCAAATTTCCTGAGTTCAGTCAGGGTAAACGACTTTCGTGCTATAATTTTGAGTTCAGTTAGCCAGACACGTATCATTAAACCGATTTTTCAACCCCTCACACATAACCCTTGGCCTATTTTTGAAATATTTTTAAAGGTATTACGTTCGCCCAAAAGTTTTGGACAGGTATTTGCTCACCCCAAAAACTGTTACAGAAACAACACAATATTCCCGGGTATAAAATTTAAAATATTGTTTTTTTAATTCGTTCCAAGCGGTCAGTGGTGTCGGAGATACACCTGTGTAGGTTTTAACCCTGATAGTGGCCAACAATACCGAATTTCCTACGTATTTTGTATTCATTGAGCACGCTGGACAAAGCGAGTGACCTCATTACATTTACTATATCAATGGGTTTCAATGGCATATCTGACCCAGGCATAAGAGGTCAACTGACTTTGGAGGTTGATAAATAAAAGAGGTGGACAATATATAGGTCGAACATGAGGTGGAAAATAGTTGTTGCACACAATACGACATAATGCATAGTAGAAAAAAATATATCAACACATTCGACCAGTCATTTGGCTTTTAATAGAAATAAAGTCAGGAAACCGAGGCAAGGTCAGGGGTGTTTTTTAGATCCTCCCCTGTGGCCACCTAAAAAGACAAAACCGAAACCTATAATTGGTTCATTCAACTATGCTAATTACACTCCCCTAATCGAGGCTGTCAACTACGTCGTTTCCGATTTAATTTAAATGCCCACATTTCGAAAATGTAACAGCACTATACATGTAGAGTTTACAAATAAATGGAAAACATGCTTTTATGTTTGTGTATTAAAATACATGTCTGTGAGAAAAAGTCAATTATTTTTGTGTATTACTTTGGAGGTTTTGAAAACGAGCTTTGACTTGTGATTGTAATACACCTGTACATCATTTTGTTTGTTTACAAATACATGTAAAACATGCTTTTGTTTGTGTATTAAAATACATGTCTGTGAGAAAAGTTATGAAAAACTAAATTAGTTGTATGCATTACTTGGGAGGTTTTGAAAACGGGCTTTTACATGAGCTTGCAATACATAATGTTATGTTTGTGGACAAATACATGTAAAACATACTATTATGTTTGTGTTTTAAAATACATGTCTGTGAGAAAAAGTTTGAAATCGTAAATTAGTTTTATGCATTATTTGTGAGGTTTTGAAAACGAGCTTTTACATGTGATTGTAATACATAATTTAGATTGTTTACAAATACATGTAAAACATACTTTTGTGTATGAAACTACATGTATGTACATGTATGTGTAGGAAAATGGTTTTCAGTCCATAAATTACTTTTTTATATTAGGCCTACTTGGAAGGTTTTGAAAATATGACAGACCTTTACATGTATAATTTAAAAATATATTTAATAAATTTATGTCTATATACATGTCTAATACATGTTTGTGAGGGAAAGGTCATCAAATCATAAATTAGTATTGGGTATTACTTGGGAGGTTTTAAAAACGTTTATTTGAATAATAAATGGAAAGTACATGTAACTAAATATTGAAGTATTTAGAAAAAACGTAAATGGAAGGTTGTTATCAAGCTATTTCTGTATTTGGTGAGTTTTTCCAATTACGAAATGATTTCTGAGTATAACCATTGCTGGTTTTGGGATCATCAGTGGTAGTGACTTAACTGATGATACATCTATCAGACGATTCACTCATTCTCATTCAGTTTTTTCGTTGATGAAAGAATATCCTTAATCAGTTAAAGGTCAAACACTTCAGGAGTGATAAATATTTCTTTGAATCTATATGGGTTGTCGTTTATATCGACATGTATGGCCACGTCTATGACGTCATTGATGATTACTATTCAGAAAGTTATACAGTTAGTGACTTCATTCAATCATTAAGCAAACAGTTAGTTAATCGATAACAAATTTTTCCCTTAAGAAGCTAAAGGAGCATATCGAACGATAAATAATGAATGATTAGATCCATCGATTTCATATAGCAACCAGCCCACGAGTGATTGGTTGTGAAATTTGAAATGATAAATTGTAATCAGGTTGGTTGAGTGACGTTGTCTCATTGATGAAAGAATATAATTCCTTAAAAGGCAAAACCTCTGAGGCTGAGTTTGGGAACGTGGAGGTTAAATACAGTAGAACTTCCAAAGTTGACCATCTCCCCATGTCGACCACCTTCCTATGTTGACCACATTTTAACTGACCGGACGGTCACCACATTAAATCAATGGAAGGTGACCTCTACATGTTGATCACCTGCACCTCTCTATTACACAGAACAGTAATTTACACCCTGGTCTCAATATGTAAAATCATGAATGACTAAATTTATTGGCTGCTTGCAAAACTTTCCACCTGAACAGTAACTGTCTCTGTAGAGGTACAAGAGCTCATTTTGGACATTTTGGACATTGGGCTTGGTGGTAAATAGGGGAAATTTCCTTTTTAATTGTCATCTCAAAAAGTCATTTCAGAATTTGATTCGAAATTTGTCCTGTTTATTACCACAACAGGTAGGATGATTGTCTGGATATGCTTTCCAATCTTCTAGAATGAAATTTCTAAGAACATGTACACTGTACAATAGTGTTTCTGCATTAAAATTCCAGTACTACTGAATGTACGTGTAATTGCTGGATAAATTTGCAGCACATTAGCAATGCTGTGGTATACGTATTATGAACATTTGAATAAGATAATTCATGAATGATTCATGAATGATGAATGATGACTGTAAAGTGTAAGTACATGCAGTTCACAGAATTAAAATCCTGTATCAGTACAAGCCTCCTTATGTTGACCAGTTTGCGACAATCCCTCGGGTGGTCAACTTACAGAGAATCTACTATACTCTTGTCAGAATTGCACTGAATAATCATTTATTGTGTCAGTGAACAGATGAATAATACATCACAGAAGTTTAAATCATATTTTCGTTACATAATATTAACTTCTGAATATTTGATTGTTCCACATTTTCTGCTTGGTTTTCCACACAATCCCACAACGGTTGAGCTGTTTCCTATCGATGTGATGCAACTGAGGTGACATGATCCAAATTGACAATGATCTACAAATGTCACGCTTTGATTGACATCCATGACAATGGAAAGGTCACGTAATCCAAGATGGCGGTGTGCAACATCCACAATAGCCTGCTGTGTCATGGTTCAATAGCAAAAAAAGTAATTGTGATAAAATTGTAATTGAAGGTTGACTTCCCTCGTCCTAAAATCATACATGGTCAATCAAACGTTTGATTCAGTTGTAGGTGATCACATCGAAGATTTTGAACACAGAAAAGATGGTTTGATATCGAAACAAAAAAAACCAAGCTCATCCTCGACTGGGATTTAATTACCATATCATTTAAAGCTCATTTTGCCCCATATTTGAAAGATGGGAGAAAAAAATCAGGACACATGAAACGACAAAAGATTAGCACGGTTTACATCGCAACGAAATATATCATGGGGAGGACAGTTTGAATTTCATGGTAGAATTTCTTGGCTGATCTCGGGGGTCTATATGGAGGCCAAAGTGGGAATTATGATTAATGTTTTTGCTCCATAAAATATCCATTACTGGTAGAGGTTTTTGAAGTATTTTTTTTCAAAAAACAAGTTTTTGAGATGGATTTCCACCGACATGCCTGCGTTACCTACATGACCCCCATTGCGAAAATCCGTTATGGAAATTGTGCTCTTATTACAACTACCTCTTATTGTTTGCTTAATTTCATTAATGGATCATGACAATTGCCTAGACGTACCAAAACTCACACAAAGAAACTGATATAATAGTGTGACTAGAATGCCTGTTTCCAGGTTAATTAACAATTAATGCTGTTCGTCGTGCATTACACTATAATTGTTCTTCTAACAGTCTAAAGAATGGACCAGAGACAATAGAATTTGTGCTTTTGACAGTGACTGTCTTCTAAGGTGAACTGTCTTCGTGGCCTGACTCCTGAGCTATAAGCAATCTAGCTTCGAAGTAGTCATGGTCGTGAAAGTCATTGAAAAGGTCATGATATTAATGAGGGGTCATGACATTTTTGCCTTTGCTTCATTTATAGCAGACATTTTTGACTGTACTGTCAGATTCTCAGCAAAGGAATTTTCCCTTTGTTAAAAGGGAATTGGTGTATTGAAAAAATGTAAAGGAAGTTGAAATTAAGTTTCTAGATGAACATTTAAAAATATCTTGGAAAATAAGTTGTTAAAAAAAGCGTAAAAATGAAATCAAAATAGCAAACTGTAATTATGGGTGTAATATATTAACGAGGCCTATTTCGTAAACGTTACCAGTTATAGAAACGATATTTTGATGGTGATTTTCTTGATAACTGTGGGAAACTATTTGACTTGTTTTTAAAATTGCTAATTTTCCTTTAAAATGTGTTCAAAAAGACACTCAGTGTTAGGTTAAGTCACTCATGGAATATACAATACCAAATCTAGTAGATAACATTACATTGTTTATAATTGGTCTGCAAGTTTGGGTTAATTTTTGTTCCCAACAGGAGTTACCAGCAGCAAATATTGTTGATAATTTTCTTGTCAAATGTAAAACCAATTTACATGTACTTGTTCTTATAGCTAACAAGCTAGCATGTGTAGCAAAATTTAGTGAGTTTTATAATCGATCACTCAGGGAATATACACCACTTCCAGTAGACATCATATTACATTAGATTTGTTTATAATTGTATCTGCAATGATGGGCTAATGTTTGTTCTTAATTAGTTTTGTAAAATATGAGTTACCTGTTAACGTATTGTATTGGTAACGTTCTGGACAACTATAGGCGTATGTAAAAACAATTTACTAACTTTAACTTTAACTTGGACCAAATCAAACAGATACCATTCATGGCATTCTGTTTATAATTGAATCTTTGACTCAAAGCTGACTCAGGCAAAACACCATAAAGTTACTGACTTTTAGAATCAGTCACTCATAATACTAAATTAAGCAGATGATATGTTACGTGACATTCTGTTTATAATTGAATATTTGAATCAGTCACTCATTAAATTTATGAAATTTACAATACCAATCTTTGATTCAAAGCTGAGTTAGCCAACTGACTTGAAATATTTTACTGCATTGGCTAGAATTTAGTGAAAGCCATCGAACTACATGTACATGTACCTTTAAGTTGTATATGGTATGCACTGATTTGTTTTACAATATACATGGAATGTACAATGTTACATGGAAGATTTGTATATTGGCATTACGGAATATTTCTGTTGCTGTAATTGAAACAACGTTTTTGATATTTCAAAACGTTCGTCGTTTATGCATGACCCCCTCATGACAAATTCCCAAAATTCCATGTTTTCCCCCCAAAAAACTTTGTTTTTGCAGGCAAATATTCGGGCAATGTAGGCCTATTTTGAAGCGAGGGTCACGCCAGTGTTATCATCAGGGGGTTCCAATTACTCTTCTGGTTTAGTCTTTTTCCTCCCTCGTTTATTTTTGTTTTACTGCAAAAAATCTCGGCTATAACCCCTGGGTCCAACCCTGACCCAGAAAAGCATACAGCGTTAATCCATCAGGCAAGGGGGAAAACTTTAATGATCGTCCCATATAGGCCAGGCAACCGTATAGGAAACGAAAAAAAACACACAAAAACGAAAAAAAATAATGCAGTAACAATGCGGGTGTATGTCTCGAAATCGAATTTGAATAACCCCTCTAAGATTGCCTAATTAATTTGCGTGAATACTGCCAAAAACAAAAAGAAAATATATTAAAAATGTAAGAATAAAGAGGAATTAATAATGCTGCTCAAACAATGGCAGGTAGTGTGGAAATCTGCTCTTGCGAAGAAATTTTAATATTTCCTCTAGGCAGTGCAGCATTGTCATAATTCCCGCATGTGAATGTGACTCAAAGTAGCAAAATTGCATGAAAAATGCACTTTGAGTATTTTTTTTAATAAACTTTGTGAAACTCGTAAAAATAATATTGTTTGAATTTGCTGGCGAATATCACGACGTTAAACGTAAGATGATAGAACACTATTCTTAAGATGCATTTTGAATTATGGCATACAGGGTGGGGAAAAGTTTTTGGATTGTGACTCAAAGTAGCAAAATTGTATGAAAAATGCACTTTGAGTATTTTTTAAAATAAACTTTGTGAAAAATATTGTTTGAATTTTCTGGCAAATATTGCTGAAACATCTTGCATTTTTGGACTCCCAACTACATGTATCACGACTGTGATAGAAAAGTATTCTTAAGATGCATTTCGAATTATGATATACAGGGTGGGGAAAAGTCTTGACTATTTGAAAATACATTTATCTCGACCACCCTGAAAGATAACATTTGAAACATTAGAATTGCTTGACCATTGAATATGAAGTGATAGGTGTTGATTATGAAAATCATATCGTGTATGTACTATGACGTCATCTTCACGGTTGTAGATGAGGACGAGATTAGTTCAGAAACGATTAATTTGGGACTATTAAAAGTCCTGTAAGTTATAACGAATTTTCATATCGAATTTTTGGCATGGTAGATTGATGTATTGCTGAAAAGCTACAGTACATGTATCTCAAATTTTCGTTAAGCATGCAGTGCCCATTTAAATCATGTTAATGATATGCATATTTCAAGACTTTAACATGATTCATGCATGATATGAATGGCATACGGTAATAATTATAATTTCTAAAATTTCATAGTGTACAGGAAACTTGGTGACTTCACTGCCATACTGCGAAGCTGTGCAGCAAAGCACCATATCTACACTATTAAATACTTGAAATCAGTTAGCAAAAACGTTTATAAGCCCTAAATTAACCGCTTTTAGGCTATATATCGTCCTCCTCCTCTAAAAATATTTTATTTAAATTATAAATCTAGTAAGTGTGACTCAAACTAGCAAAATTGCATGAAAAATGCACTTTTGAGTATTTTTTTAAAAATAAACTTTGTAAATATTTGTGAATCTTGTTAATATTGTTTGAATTTACCGGCAAATATTGCTGAAACATTTTGAATTTTTGACCCCCTACTACATGTACATGTATCACAACGTTGAACCTAAGGTGATCGAAAACTATTCTTAAGATGCATTTTGAATTATGATATACAGGGTGGGGGAAAAGTATTCACTATTTGAAAATACATGCATTTCGAAAGCCCTGAGAGATAACATTTTAATTGCTGGACCATTGAAATAGGAAGTGATAGTATTTATTCTTGTAGTTTTGATTCCAGCATTTCCAGTAGCGAATATCTGACACAAAATCGTCATTTACATAGCCATAAACTGTCCAAATATGGCACTGCTGCTGCTGAACAGATATGATATCACTAGTGTTTATCGAAATGTCACATGAGCGGCATTTTCGTTTATTATTGAATGAGCCATAAAACCATTAGCCATGCGTGACTCACAGATATATTCATAAGCTGGTGAAAGAAATCAAATTGTGCCACATGCAGGTTTGGCGAAACACTTAGAATTTTTTCCCCCGAGTTTTAATTTCGAGTGAGTCATGGGAGATAATCTTGAAAAAATCTTAAACCGTTGTTTTAAAGATGGGGTTAACCCTTTCGGAGGAAGATTTTCTTACCTGGTGTTTTGCCACGTTGACCTTCGCCCCTATCCAGAAAGCCACTATCTGGCACTCAATGTGATCGACCTACTTACTTCTTAAGACGTTCATGTTCTTGCATTTTGGGCTGGCCATTAGACCCCCACCAGGAAAATGGATGCTGGATGTGGGCCATTGGGGTAGACCTGAAATTTGCAAACACGTTCAAAAAATGTCTAATGATATTCAAATGTGTCTGCTGCTAACACACATTTGCAAATGGGGTATTAAGTAAACGGCCTATCGATATAAATATTCCTTCGCCAAATAAACAGTCGTGTTTGTGACGAGGTCAGCTATTATTATTACAAAACGCAGTGTGCTGACAACTGAATTGTGATTATTTAACTTTTTGTTGTTAAAAGAACATCCAGATTCTCACGTTTTTTGACCTCACTGAGGTACGAAAATACATGTACGGTGTAGTTGAATGGTCAGGAGAAAGATGAACAGTAATGGAAATGCTCAAGTTGGGCTGTTTACTTGTAAAAGAGCGTTGGAACAATTTACCTAACATGTCCAATTTAAGTTATGAACGAATTATAAAACATACAGGGTGGTTATAAAGTCATTTCCTAATTCAAAATAATGTTAGAACCAGTTACATAGCACGTCAAAATTTAATTCTGAACAAAATGCAGAAACATACAGTGTGGTTATAAAGTCCTGCACTGATTCACAACAGTGTTAGAATCATTTATATAACATGCCCAAGTTTAATTATGAACAAAATACAAAACGTACAGTCCAAATTTAATGAGGAAAAAATTACAAAACATTCTGTGTGACCATAAATTACTACCCTGATTCAAAACAGTGTTAGAACCATTTAAAATCGCATGTTCAAGTTTATTATGAACAAAATGCAGAAACATACAGGGTATTCATAAGGTCCTAAACTGATTCAAAACAGTGTTAGAACCATTTAAAATAACGTGTACAGGTTTAATTATGAAAAAATTACAACAAAAACATTCAAGTTGATTATAAAGTCATACACTAATTCAAAACAGTGTTAGAACCATTTACATTCATGTAGCATGTCCAAGTTTAATTATGAACAAAATGCAGACACATACAGGGTGGTTATAAAGTCCTTCCCTTATTAAAAACAACGTTATAACCATTTACATAGCATGTCCATATTTAATTAATGAACAAAATACAAAACATAGTCCTACACTATGTTTAATTATGCCTAAGTTTAATTATGAACAAAAAGCGTGAGCATTTGGTACAGGGTGGTCATAAAGTCCTTCCCTCATGTTACTGCTCACTCCCTGGGAACCTACTACATGTTCATAAAATAAAAACTTAGTTCTACCTTTTTCAAAATGTGTTACTTGTAACTAAGTTTTTTAAATTAATTTTTGCAATGAAGGAATCACTTTATGATCACCCCTGTACTTTTGGCACTAAGCATGGCCTCCTGAGTTTAGCTTCGATAACAATATTACGTCATAATATTGCTATTTTTGCATCATGTCTAGAATCCTTTTGTCAGTTTGTCAGAATCCTTTTGTATTGTTCTAATTAATGTTCCAGTGTTCGAAGTTTACTCTAAGTGAAGCATATTTGCTCTGAAGCAATCGGTATTTTCATGTAAATTGGGGGAATAATTCATGGACATCCTGTAAATTTGTACTGTGGTCTATGGTCGTGGGGGTCGTAAACTATTACAGTTAACCTTGGAGATAACCGATGAGCACATTATAGAATGTTCTAAATAGATTTAGCTAGTGATTAATAATTTTAGCATTCTTCGAAAGCTTAATTCCGCTAATATTAAAAAGTTTATTTTCAGTTTAAGAACTTATAAATATTACATGTACAGCGGTATATTGGGAAACTTTAAAGACACTGTCTTAGATGAAATACTCATCGACAATTTTCGTGCCGCCCTGTACGATTCTCGATGCTCGTACAGGGTGCCCACATTGACTTTTTCCCCAGAACCGATTTTAAGGGTTAAGGTCGCAAAAAATAAACCACCAGGGTTAACTGGCGTTTGTTATCCAGAAAACACAATGCGTAATGGGGTGTCTGGAGGGAAATAGGCTGATTCTCACGAAATGTTGCAATTTTAACCAGTGAATTTTGGTGAATTCGTTTACACCATCTCGCACCCCCACTGTCTCTATGTAGGTCTATCGGCGTGGACCAAAAAGCCAATTATCACACGTTTATTTTGGAAATTACAGAGCGAGGACGAAGAAAATATAACCGAATTAAAAAAAAATGGCAGTAAACAATGGCCGCTAACAACGTCGTATAATATTAAATCGGCTTCAATTTGGTCATTAAAATGCCTTTATTATTATTATGAGCATACGTGCTCGTTTTCTGTTCCTGTTTTTGTGTTTTTTTGTGCTCTCGTAATTATTCAAGGTCAGTTATTCCAGTGCCCTCAGGTGGCTGGCTGGAAATTAGGCTGACTCTCACGGCTACGGCCCACTTTTTTTTTTTTCATACTGTAATAATAATAACAATAGCTTGTGCATGAATTTGGGAAGTTGCTAGAACAGCGTGATTTGGTTGACTTGTCACGTTTAAGAGCAATGGGAAACCACCATGGTGCAGCCATAGGCATTGGCAGCCAATGTTGATGACTGGTCAAGTCAAGAGTGCAACACTTTGGGAGGAGCTTGACTATGGGAACAACGTTGCGTAAGTCTAGAACACTTGACCAAGATGGCAGCCAAGGAGACGTACTGTATGTCTTACGCCTTAAAACTCGTTGAAGCATATTCGGACAGTGACAAAATCAGTTTTAAAGTTATGAAAATAACAACCAAAGAAACATACAGTTTGTTCTACTTCAAGGGTAATATCGAATATTTTAAAAAAATATACAGGGGACATTCATGTATTATGTAATCACACATTCGTATATGTTACTACTTAAAACGGTTGTTAAAAGACATTTTGACAGGGACAAATATATCGAAAACAGATTTAAAAGAACAACAAGCTAAAAAAATAATTCGTTCCACTTCAATGGTTATATTGAATATTAAAAAAAAACTATATAGGTGACATTCAGGTATTATGTCATCACAAATTCTTAAGTGCTACACCTTAAAATGGTACTTGAAAGACATTATGACAGTGACAAATATATCGAAATAAGTTTTAAAAAGAACAACCTAAAAAATTGTTTCACTTTAATGGTTGTATTGAATATATTTAAAATAAAACTATATAGGGTACATTCATATATTATGTCATCACAAATTCTTAAGTGCTACGCCTTAAAATGGTACTTGAAAGATATTCTGACAGCGACAATATATCGAAAACAGTTTTAGAAAAACAACAACCTAAAAAAATATTTCGTTCTACTTCAAGGGTTACATGTATATTGAATATATTTAAAACGAAACTATATAGGGGTCATTCATGTATAATGTCACCAGAAATTGGTATGTGCTTGGTATGGTTGGTATTGGTATGGTTGTTGAAAGGCATTCTGACAGTGACAAATATATCGAAAGCAGTTTTAAAAAGAACAACAATTTCAAGGCTTATATCAAATATTTTGTAAATATTTAATTTTTAGGGAACGTTCAGTTATTATTTCATAACAAGTTCGTATGTGTTACACCTTAAAATGGTTGTTGAAAGACATTCTGACAGTGACAAATATGTCGAAAACAGTGGACGTCCTGTATTTTGAGATTTTTCTCATTCAAGGCTTGAAGGTGCTGCATTTTTTATGACCATCTTAATCAAAATCACTTGCATCTCCTTGGGTGACATTTTGGTGTGAAAAAATATTTTTCAAGGAAGCTTCCTGTACTACTTTTAGTGTGAAAAAAAAACAAGCAAAGGAATTTTGGTGTGACCAGTCCACGTACATTATAAATTCTGCTTATTGTTCATGCAATTTTAACGATTTTTTTAAAAATATCGTTATTAATGTCTATGGCCTTTGAAAATTTAAAGCATCATATAACGCCAGAAACGCTAATATATGAGCCTTGAGTTTCAGGTTTTCACCTGTTTTTTCCCAAAATAATTCGTTCATTTCGTTTCAGTGACTTTTTATTTTAATGTATTAAACCGAGTTGATTAGGCGAGTTACCTTCGATTAATACTTTAATTGGGGACTCCTTCTATCGATAAAATCTAATGTGAACAATGACCTTAAATTACGAGTAATTAAATATGCAGTAAGTTGGCAATTTTTGTTTTGTTTTTTAGTTATTTACGCCCAACCCAGAAACAGTGATTTGGATTTTACCAAAATTACTGATTTGTCAGCAAATTATCCAAAATTGGTATTTGATCTGTGTGCATAACTTAACATGCAAGGTTCCCACTTTCTGGGAAGTCAGGGAATGTCAGGGAAATGAAAAAAGTGTCAGGAATATCAGGGAATTCGTCAGTGAAATTGAGATAGTTTACTATTTTTTTTAAATCATTTAAAAAAAAGACTAACATTCATCATTTCAGCACTTTTTTGCAAAAATTTCGCCTGCAAAACACTTTTTTTTAAATTGCCACTGCATTCCTTCAATTATTATTTCTCAATATTTTGTTTATAAAAATGTTGCCTTTCGCGACCCTAAATTATTACTATTGCTAAGCAAATTTTTGTATGACATTAAGACCTAGTTTTTTTAAAATCGCCTATGGCGTTTCTGGTAGTAGTAATGTTTCATAAGTCCGCAGAAATGCAATACTGTATTTTTGAAAAAAAAAAATTTCACAAAAATTTCCCGTTATATTTACTTCACTAGTAATTTCGCTACTAGTTATACAAATTCATTTCTTATGATATAAATCTCCCAAAAATTTCGCCTACAAACTTTGATTCAGGGCTTGATAAATTAATACATGTACTATTTTTGTAGTCTAATATTGCGTGAAATTCGTGTAAAATGCCAGGGAAATTACTGAAAAGTTGTCAGGGAAAGTCAGGGAAATGGATTTGAAAATTTGAGTGGGAACCCCGACATGATCAATGATAGTAATTTCCAGATTATTCAGGGAAGTCAGGGAATGTCAGGGAAATGAAAAAATGTCAGGGACTTTGAGATAGTTTACTATTTTTTAAAAGCAAGTGTTTCTCTCCATGTATGGCTGTAACATATCAAATTAGTTTTCGTTTATATACGCTAGATGACGCATTATGAATGTCCAGTTGAGACCAAGAGCTTTGGTCAGCTTTGCCTAAAGGACATTATTAATGCCAAATTCAGTAATTACCTAGAGCCAAAGGTATTTTGTATGACAGTATATTTATGGTTACCCTAATGAGGTACATTTATTGTACCCCTAAACTTGCATTCTCAATTTTAAGGTGTCGTTATATGTATTTTTTATCATCAAACCATCAGACCCTCTCCCCCAAAAGTAGCTCATTTACGAGGAGGGGTAAATGTTTATGTCACTAGGTACAAACACTTGGACCCAGGGGATGGCACAGATATGGGCCCTTATGTTGCCCCAAAATGTTTGGCTCCAGAGAAAAAAAAATGAAGGTCACTTCAAAATATTTGGTGAAACCCCCCTATGGCGACAGTAGACAAGGTAACAGCAAAAATCATTGTCAGTAACAAGAAAATAGTTTTTTTTTTCTCATTTTAAAAAATGTTTGTCTGGGATAGGGAGGATTGCACAAATGCCCTAAGGGCTGTCCACACTCGAAATAATTCAAGGGCCTGTAATGATATTTTTTGAGCATTCTTGGTGCAAACAATTTTTTTTAAATGTTGAGATGTATGTTTTTACGTAGTTGTTATAGTCTATAGGATTGTGACGTCAATTGTAATTTGAAATTAATGCAAACTTTTGGCATGGCTGTAATTTGGCTCCAAATGGTATAAAAAAAATGTAAATTCCACTGATAAATTGGAAACTGGCTATAATGCTGAAATCAATATTTAAACTATCATTGTAATAGTATCATTTTAATTGTATCATTGTAATAGTTGAAGGCCATCAGTATTTAATGTATCGTTAGGCAAACTTGTGGCATAGTTCATAGTTTAGGAACCTGAATATCCTAAAATCTATCCTAAAATAATGATACATGTATTCACATCAGTCTCTATGTAAAGTATTTTCAACTTATAATAAATACGATTTTAAATTGGTTATACCTGTATTTTAATGAAAAAAACACTCAACTGAAGCATGGTTTTTAATTGTTTACATTTTATTGAAAAATCATTCAACTTTTTGAAATCTCAATTTCCAAAAACATTGTGACATCAGTTCCTCCAAATCATTTTCATTTTATGAAATATGGGTTTAAATTGCGTACATTTGAATTTTAAAAAACATTCAACTTTTAGGAATCTGAATATCCTAAGAGATTGTTACATCAGTCCCTCCAAAAACATTTGATTCATTTTATGAACTACGGTTTTAAATTACTTACATTTTAATTTTTAAAAAAACCTGACATTTTTAGGAATCTGAATATCCTAAGAAATTGTCACATCAGTCCCTTCAAAAACATTTTTTTCAATTAATGAAGTGCGGTTTTAAATTACTTATATTTTATTTTTTATTTTTTAATCATTCAACATGAAGTGTTGAAATCATTCGCATGAAGTACGATTTTAAATTGCTTATATTTTAATAATAATAATAAAATAACAATAAACATTCAACTTTTAAAAATCTGAATAGCCAAACACATTGTCGCATCAGGCCCTCCACAAAACATTTTTAATAAGTGCGATTTTAAATTATATTTTAATGAAAAAAGCACAAAAAACATTACACTTTTTAGATTAATTTTGCAGTATGATTGCGTACATCCTGTTGCTTGCATTCCAGATTGTTAATTAAAATTCACTTGTTTAAAACTCATCACATTCAGGCAGGGCCAAAAGCCCACTGACCTGCCTACCTGAACGCCCCCTGTCTAAAAAATGCTTCATTAAAATGTAATTATTGTTGAATCTGCCATTCGACGAAATAATGTACTGTAAGAAAACAACCTGGTTATGCTGCATTCGTTGTTACTTCTCGTTGTTATTCCAGAGCATATAATTTAATGAAATTGCGTGCATTCTGTGCATTTTTTCCAGTTAAATGTCATCATTTTTTCTTTTTCTTTTCTTTTTGTGAAAAACTATATTCAAACCGTGTCTCGAACAACCCAAAATTTTATTTTTTCTTAACTTTTTTTTGTTTAAAACGCATGAATTATTCGGCCACAGTCGCCAGGTAAAAAAAAACTTTTTGCACCAGTGGATGAATTCAGCAAATTTAAACTGTGTCAATGTATGGAGGATCAGTGTGAGCTGGAAGGCATAGGTAGCCTTGAAACATAGAGACCTTAGAGGTCAAGTGGGGAAAAAATACTAATCCCACTGACCCACCGACCCAACAACTTCTTGTATGTGTGTATGTGTGTGTACTGAGTGCTTCAGTGATTTTTCAGATTGTTCATCTGGTTTCGTGATTTTTATAACAGGTTTGCAAATGGTGAGTTGGACACGCCCCCACTCTGCAAACAAATAACCCTTTCAATTGGACGCTTTTAATGGGTCAACACCAATGTGGACTAGGTGGTTTTTATAATTAATTAATGGAATTAATTTGTGTCCATACACCATGTGAAGCTTCTGTAACATCCCCCAGGGGTAAAGTCCGAGAATTGAAAAAAATGGTGGGTGGGGCGGTTACCTCCAATTACTGTGGAAATTTAAAATTTGACATTTTTGACAAATTGATAATGAAAACAGACAGGCTGCAAGATGGATTAATCGCTTTTCAGACGAAAGCACAATGTACTTGAAACGTTTCCTAGTAAGTTTATGACATGTATGAAATGTTTCCTAATTAGTTTATGAACTGTGTGAAATGTTTCCTAGTAAGTTTATGAAATGTTTCCTAGTAAGTTTATGAAATGTTTCCTAGTAAGTTTATGAAATGTATGAAACGTTTCCTAGTAAGTTTATGACATGTATGAAATGTTTCCTAGTAAGTTTATGAAATGTATGAAACGTTTCCTAGCAAGTTTATGACATGTATGAAATGTTTCTTAATTAGTTTGTGAACTGTGTGAAATGTTTCCTAATAAGTTTATCAAATGTATGAAACGTTTTCTAGTGAGTTTATGAAATGTATTAAATGTTTCCTAGTCAGTTTTGAAATACTTACTTGGGAAAATGGATTTACTTTCAAAATAGTCAGGAAAAATGTATTTACCTTCAAAAAGTCAGTGAGATGGAATTATTTTCAAAAGTCAGGGGGGTTGCTTTCAAAAATTCAGGGAAAATGGATTTACTTGTAAAAAGTCAAGGGAAAATGGAATTATTAAAGATTAAGGGGTGACATGCATTTCTGGAAGAAATTAATAATGAAATTGTTAATTTTAAAAATTATCTAAATTTCCTGTTTCCTTATAAGAAGAAGTTGCAAATGTCATTTCTGGGGGCACCCTGGGGCCAAATTTTGAACTTTCACAACGTTGTGTTTTTCTCGGGTTGCGTTTTTTAATAGGCTAGTCACGCCCATCGCTTTTGTGATTTTTGCAGCGGTGGGCGTGACTCATTTTGAAACAGCCAATTAGAAAACGTAACCTGATTAAAACACAACGTTGTGAAAGTCGAAAATTTGGTCGTTCTTGTCTGTTCATTAATATTCTTAGGAAGTTGCAGTTTAGCTGCAATATTCAAATATCCTCACAAGGTGAACCTGAAATCCTGAAGCTATGACATAACTATTAAAATTAGGAATCTTTTGTTTCTTATGGTGACTGCATCATTGAAGTTAACTTTGATAATGAATAAAACGAATATTTCCCCCAAATACCAAGTACATGTAGCGCATGGCATTGTTATTACTGGCCGCAAAACCGTGACCAACATCCTGGTCAAACTGACCTACATGGATTTACCACGAAGTCAGTAATTATACACCTAATGGGCAATTAAATCGCCGAATAAACGATTCGTGTGTGGGATGTGACTAGCTGTCATATTGTAAACAAGACCAGAAAAAAAATTACAAGCATTTCTAAGGACAGGTTGCACCATTCACCCAATAGTGTACGTATCGCAGATTACACGCTCATTTAATCAGTTACGACAATAAAACAGTTGATCCTGACCTGCTTAATCACCGATTATGTTGGATTCTCATAGCAATAACAATAGTTCCTACTTCCATCTTTTGGTAACCAAGATGGCTGCCATTTTAGCAGAATCAAATGTTTTCGTGAATTAAGCTGTAATGTTGAAAACAGACAGACAATACCCCGTTGAACCCGCTTAAAAAAATACTGTTAAATCCACTCTAAACGAATATTCAGCACAAGTCGCAAGGATATTAGTTTAGACAGGTTCTGTAAAAGGTTTGCAAATCACGTGCTCAAGATCCAGAAAGTATATTAATTTAGTTTAGTACAGGATTTATACTGGAGTTTTTACAGTAGAACCTGTCTAATCAAATACTGTCTAAAGTAATATCCTCACTAAACTAATGTCAGATGCCGGTCCTGGCGTGGGACCCATGTTAAATATAATAAACCTCCATAACCTGATATTCGAAAATTTGTACATTGATTTTTACAGTAGAATTTGTCTAATTAAATATTGTCTAAAGTAATCTCCTCTTTAAAGACATTAAATCTAGCAAACCTCATTACCGGAGTTTTTACAGTAGAACCTGTCTAATAAAATACTGTCTAAAGTAATATCCTCATAAAACTGATGTCAGATGCCATAACCTGATATTCAACAATTTTTACATTGCTTTTTACAGTAGAACCTGTCTAATCAAATACTGTCTAAAGTAATATCCTCTCTAAAGTTATAGTAAATCTAGTAAACCTCTAAACCTAATATTAAGGTTTATCAGGGATGCTAAGGCTAATAAATGCAGTTGTCAATGGTAGGCCACTGGCCCGCACCTGCCCAAACTAATAACCACGCCAACCTAATATTCAGCACCTGTTTCGAGGATATTAGTTTAGACAGGTTCTGTAAAATGTGTGCAAAAAATCATAAAAAAACAAGCAGGGCTTCCAGACCTCACCTACTCACAGCTCAAATCACTTGCGCAAGGTCCAGAAAGTCTTTTAATTCAGTTTAGTACTGGATTTATTTATTTTTTCTGAACACAAAAGCATTTCTCATTGAGTTTGATCAAAAACGATTTTGCTGAATTTGGGCTCGACCCGTAATCAATCGCCCTCATTCGACTGTGAGTCACAATCACAGCCTTGGGACAAATCAGAGATAACTCTTTTATTGTGCAGTCAGCCACCAAAATATAAAAAAATATCTTCCACGCTAGCAATAATTTCATATTAATTTCACAGGGTTTAAAATAGTACAAAGCACATCGAAGGGAATCGATAGGCTTATCTTACTTGTCCTAATTCTTGAATACTACGTGTACTTCCGGAAGCTAGAGACTGGAGATATTGTCTGATAGACTTTTTATCTGAAATGTATATCCAAACGCAAATGTGGACAGAAATTCATAGTTTTTCTCACATTTTTATCTTCGTTAATCAATTTCCTCAGGTTTTTTTTATTTCGTTATTTCTCACTGAAAAAAATATATATTTGGCGCATAGTTGAATAACACTTTTGAAAGTACCTTTTGAAAGCAGCACACGCCAACATCTCAAATATAATAAATAATATTTGAAAAAAGATATAAAAAATAACTAAACAAGTTTTTTGATAATTTTATATTGATGGTTGGGCTAGATTGTTTTCAATTTATTATTTTCGCAATGTCCAACCTGCTGAAATGTTTGAAGTTTTAGCGTCAGCATACGAATACAAAGTGGCATCAGATTAATTGAAATGAAATGGATTAATTATTGAAAAACTTGCCCAAAATCAATGCAAAATTTTATCTACTATCGTTTTTTTTCTAGTTTTCGACAATCTGCAAATCTGTTTTAACATTCAAGGCTCATGTGCTTCGGAAATGCTAAGTAATTAATATATCGAACTGGCCATTCTCCTTCATTAACAATAACTCTTGGTCGTTTCAAACTGACTATTGCGTTGTTTCACTCACAGAAGAATGTCAAATTAAATCAATGGCATTAATCAGCCTTCAGATTTATGTTTATGGCTGGCACTAGAAGTGAATAAGCAACTGACTAGACAATGTTATTTCGTTTTTAAAACCATGTTATCCTGGTTTTGGAAATACCTGTAAGCCTCCTGTAGCCAACAGATCTGGGATAGTCAGGGACGTTTTGGTTTTCTTGCACATGTATTATTGAAATTTGGTCGAACATGCAGAATTTTAATGCTGTTTTGCCATTTTGGGATAGGCTAGCTGGTGCTCAGATTTGGTTTACAAGAAATTTTACGAACTTATCTCGTACGTATACATAAAGGTTTTTTGAGTCGAAAGTTGCTAAACAAGATGCATCGTTTTTGTTCATCTTTTGTTTCATTCATGACCTTGTTTCTGTTGCTGAAATTCAAGTTCAAAGTGTGGAAAAGATTCTGCTGTTTCAGTCAATTGTCCCGAGACACATCCTATTGTCAGTTCTTCAATCTTCAACTATTGATATGTTGACCAAAATGATAACACAGGGTTCATAAAACCGAGCTACAATCAATCATTGAAATATGTTTAAATTGAGGGACAATTTCTTGGGTTGGTCAAGGAAGCAGTTTAACAAGTGTTTTTATAGTTTACTGCAAATTGTTGTGGCAAAGAAAAATATAGCAGGTAATGTCTAAAATTCATCATTTAAGATATGATTTTTCTAAAAATTTCGCCTGCTAATATGAAATCTGTTATTTCTTGTCTAGTTATTTTAAACAAAAAAGGGCCTACAGTATTCTCTTGAATATTAATATTTCTAAGAACGTTTTCGAAATTGCATTAGGGCTACATTTTTTTTTACAAATTTCGCCTATGGCGTTCTCTTAAGTGTTAATTTGTAGGTCTAGTTTTTGTAAAATTTTTGTCTACGACGATCTCAATTCTAAAACATATGCGGGGTCGTGGCGAATGAAAATGCGAATTTTTTATCAAAGTTATTAGATGAAAATTGTGAAACAAATCAGATACATGCACTTGAATGGGCAACGTGTGGAAATTAAAATTAATTTTACTTACATGTGATATTTTTATTAGAAGCTTATAAGTCAGGGAAATTGATCAGATTTGCTCAGATAAAGTCAGGGAAATTAAGCTGCAAATTTTGGTATGAACCCAGTTTAAACAGACATGACCAATTGCTGATGTGACGAAAATCTGTCTCAGTTAATTAGTGGACTGTGGAGTCTGTGGTCACAATTAATATTGTGTTTTCATTTAATATGTTGTCCAACGAGACCATGATAACAGAGGAGTGTGACCAATTGATGGTGTCGCAAAAAATGACCAATTGCTCATGTGACGAAAAATGACCAACTGCTGTTGTAATCGTGTATTAGATTGAGGTTTTCTTGCTTTTGTTCAAAAACAAGAACAAGACCTTTGTTGCTGAGTGGTGAGCTTGTCTTGGAATTTGACACCCCCTCCCTTCCCGTGTTTTTTCCGTTTTTAGTCGTAAAAGTGATTTTTTGACAAAATGATGTTATCTTTCATAAAACCGAAAATCTGAACGTGTCGAAAATTCTGGGAAAGTTTGAGAAAATGTTTTGGAAAACGAATTATTATTATTATTATTATTTGGTGTGGAACCTCTTATAGGTTGCCCCAGATATAACATGTTCAACTTCCCTGATTTTCCCTGACTTTTTTCAGGTTTTAAAGCAAATTTCCCTCACCACCTTGACAACTTAAAATGCAAAACTATGACAATATTATGCCAATGTAAGGGATGCTATATGTATTGCTTATTACATGTGTGAATATAATCTTTGTATTACATGTGTTACATGTTTGTATTACACAGCTAATTAACATTAGTTTTTTATAAAATAATTTTAATTTTATAAATAATTTTGTAAAATTATTAATCTCATCCACAGATTTGCTTGTCATCTCTTGATTCTTTCATTAACCAATAACTATCCTTGCAAAATGTATTACTGATTCGTTCAATTTTCCTGACCTTTTGTCCACGACTTCTTCAAAGTAAATACATTTTCCATGACTTTTTCAAAGTAAATCAATTTTCCATGACTTTTTCATAGTAAATCCATTTTCCATGACTTTTCCTGACATTTTAGACCTTCCAGTTTCCCTGAAAATTCAAGGTCTGGAAGACCCTGTCTTCTGTATAGGACTTGCCTTGATAAAGGCTCTTCCGGATTTTAGTGATCAGGAAATGTTACTATTGAAACATTGAAACGACTTTTTGGACTTGCACTATGTTGAACTATTGAACACATAGCATACTGTAAATGTTTCCGATCTGTTCTTGGAATCTTGGGGAATGTTCAGACAAACACAAATATTTGCATTAAATGCCTTCCAAGGTTTTTCCGGCCCTTGAAATTTGGGTATAGGTCAATGCAGACATGGATATCTAGCTGTTACTCTTCCCTTCTTAATATAGGTTGTAAATGGCTGTAAGAGGTTACACACCAAATTAAATATTAATAGTTATCAAATTTCAAATAATAAAATAACTTTCAGTGCATTTATGGGCCTATGTTGTGCATCATACACTATTTGCTGCCTCACCCTGTACAGGGTTCCCCCAGTCCTGGAAATGTGAAGGGAAATGGATTTAGCTTGAAAAAATCAGGGAAATTTAACCATACCTTTTACATTACTAGTTATTGGTTAACACAACAATCAAGATATGACAAGTTATTCTGCCTATGAAATTAATAACTTAATTGATAATTAAAAAGAACTAAGCTAAGTTTCTACGAATTTTCTATCTCCTGCAGGGTTCCCACTTTCTGGAAAGTCATCAGGGAATGTCAGGGAATTCGTGAAAATTCCTGAAAATGTCAAGGAAATTGAGTTTGCGTCAGTCAATTGATTGGCCATTATATTTTATAAAATGTTGAGATAAAAATCTCAAGTAAAATGTCAGGGAAATAACTGAAAAGTCTACAGGGAATGTCAGGGAAATCGGCTTGAGATTTTCAGTGGGATTCCTGTCCTGTCTATATTTGATAAGCAATAAATAATATAGCATTCCTCACATTGGCAATTGTCATGCTGGGTTCCCACTTTCTGGAAAGTCAGGGGATTCGTGAAAATTCCTGAAAATTTCAGGGAATGTCAGGGAAATTAAGATAGTTTGCGTCAGTTAATTGATTAGCCATTAAATTTTATAAAAATTTGAGATAAAATCCATCAATTTTCTAATTTTAAATGTCAGGGAAATAACTGAAACGTTGTCAGGGAATGTCAGGGAAATCGATTTGAGAATTTGAGTGAGAACCCTGTCCTGTCTATATTTGATAAACAATAATAAACAATAATATAGCATTCCTCACATTGGCAATTGTTATATTTTTGCACTTTCACTGGCCAGGTTAGTCAGGGAAAAGTCATTTAAGTTGAAAATTTCATCTTTGAAGGAATCCTTCTGTATGTTGGCTAAATTAAACGTTAATAATTCAACTTCTGTTATCTCAGGCAGACGAAATTTGGCAGTTTTAACCCACTGTACATTTTTTTTTCGATGGAAATCGATGAAGTAAATCTCAATGTCCACATATATTTTTTTAAAATAAAAAACGTTCAGTTTTGCCATCAAGAGTCGATGTTATTTTGTCCCACATAAATCCTGAGGAATTTCGGTTAATTTCATCTTGGAAATTTTAAGTACTTTGTCCAGTCAAGCATTTTTATCGTGTCTATGGCGAAGCATTATCATAGGAAACGATTTTGTCCTCACCCTCACCCTCACCCCTCACCCTCACCCCTTCTCACCCCTGGTGCGAAGTCAGTTGCTTGCCTTAGTGCCACGTAGCCATAATTATTCAGAGATTATATCAATTCCGAGAAATTCCTGCAAGTTTCCTGCCGTCTGAAGCCTTGCTCATTAGCATACATTAAACGTATAGTTAATTCTTGCGAGTACATACACTATAAACAGGTTCTAATTACAGGGGCGCAACAGGCCTAAATATCGACAAAAACAACGACCTGTTTAGTAATCGTTGTTCATTTTGTTCAACTTGCCATGGTGCTTGCTGAAAACCTAGCCAAACTAATATTGGTTCAAAAATTGGCTCGAAAATTATGCTCAAACATGAAATATTGGACATATTGACATCTGACATTTATATTGCTAACACGTGATCATTTATAGTGATCAGACAAGTAATCAATAACTATGTATTGCGTAGGTGAGATTTTTGCAGAATTGGTGAGGACTTTCCTACCAAGAAGTGTTATGCAATGCACTAACATGTACAGTTGAACCTAGCCAAACAAAATTAATGTCTAAAGTAATGCCCTCTCCAGACTAATGTTCACGGTATTATGTTCAGCACCGGTCCCAATGATATTAGTTTAGACAGGTTCTGCTGTGTCTGGGGAACAATTGAGGAACATCTTAAGGTGATAGCAGAATTTGTAAGATGTACATGTAAGTTTCTCTTAGTTTTTGACGCTTCAAAGATATTTTTGAGCTCGAATTAATGCTGCATATCAGGCAATCAATTGATTGTTGATATGAAACATTGAAACGCTACAGGTTGCTATTTTGCTATGTGTCCTAGCTGAGTCACTGGCTTATACCAGCCATGTTTTGGTAAAAATTAACAGAAAGATTAGCCATTTGTCAGAATATTTTTTTCCAATAAATGTCATTTGGTGAACATGCAATGTCAGGGTTCATAACCGCCAGGGAAAGTCAAGAAAATCTTGACCTTTTGACCATTAAGTCAGGGAAATTCATAATATCTGGAAATTTGTCGTGAAACAACTATTTTGATTGGTACATGTTTAAGCGTCTCATGAAAAGCATTAGAAAACCAGTATTAATTTGTCATCTACTTTTCTAAAACTTTCGCCTCTGGCGTTTCCGTCATTTTTAAGAATTTTTTAATATATCAGAGTAGTAGTGGTCAAAAATGCAGCGTTTGATAGTTTGCTAGTGTTCGCATCATTATTAATATTAAAACACTAAAAATCTAATATTAGTATTTCTTCTTATAAAAATGTTGGCTAATTGTATCATTTCGTGATCAGACAAATAATTTCTAAAATTGACGACATGGTACAGTATGTTTGCTCGGATCAAAAATCTGTAAAAAATTGTCTGGAAATTTTCCAAAAAGTGTCTGGAAAACCTGAAAAAGTTAGGGAAATTCAATTGAAGATCAGAAAAACACAAAAATATAGTTAATTGTAGTGTTGCAGGTAAAGTTAATTTTGATTGCATGTGCCAGTTGAAAATTTTTGGTATGAACCATGAATGTAATATTCGATGAGTGAAATTCACCTGTTAAAAATCTATTGAAAATCATCTGAAATTCTCCAATTGCCGACATTGTGACCTAAAGGGTTAAAATCATATACAGGTTGTTGGAACATTAAATGAGCGTTGATAGCTTAATAGGCTGAATATTTTATAGGCACCCGGTACCCTATAATCAGTAAGTGAAGAGCGTGTGATAAGGTATGATTGATACCGGTATTTATATCTGTACATTTGAATTTAACTTGTTTTAAGTAGGAGTTGCATCTGCAATGTACATGTATGCATTTTATAAATTTATAAGATTTTTGCATATGCCCAAGTGACTTAGCCATTGGTCAATCATTGCATTTGGTTGAGAAGTATTAATGGCTTGACAGTGGTTTTCTCTTAAGTCCTTTGGGGCCCCTTTGAGACTGTTTTGGCAGAAAATCAAAAGGGAAATTCTCCAAGATTAGTTTTAAAATGCCATGGATACAGAGTCACCTTTAAGTTCATGCTAAACCTTGGCTTAAAAGGGCTCAAACGTAGTCCAGTGGTGTAAAACTGGAGGAAATGAGCCCTTGAGTTTAGGGAAAAATTTCAGTCGGAGAAAGGAGGGGTGGGTGACCAGTGGTCAGTTTGCTCCAAATTGCTGTCTCCTCCATCCAGGGTGTCAAGTGCCATCTCCTGCCAAACCCCCTTGTACTTGTAATTGAGGCAGTTCTCGGAAAAGGTCTCTCCTCAGAAAGGGGAGGGGGTCAGTGACCCACTAAGGGAATGGTCAGTCGCATAATAATAATAGGGGGCGTTGTCCCCAAGACTAATATAGGGCTTCTAACGGTTTTTGGCTTTTTGCTACAGTGGACTTTCAAGCCTTTAGGCTGCAATGCGGTTATGTGCTGTCAATGCAGTGGACATACCTGCTCAGGTGATGGTCAGTCATGGGAAATTAGTGCCATAGAGGGCGCAACGTTGAACACTGAAAGTTTTGCCGTGCATGAAAGCTGTGCAGAAATCCAGCGCCATCTATACTGTGTTCTGAGAAGGATTATTAACACTAAGTTGTCGTCCATTTCAAAATGGGTATTGGTAACTAGCCATTTAAAAAAAAAAAAAAAAAAAAAAAAAAAATTTAGAACACTTTAAAAAT
>JAQGAF010000578.1:0-47170 GCA_034687865.1 Kryphioiulus occultus | reverse complement strand
AAAATACTTTTTTTAATTCAATGTCATTTCTTTCGGCGTCTGACTGGCCCCAGAAATGACTTCCTATATACTACTACAGTATACCTATTATAGCGTGTACCATGGACGAAGTTGCTCTTTGCCCAAATGAAGGAAACCACCAATATTTGGCTTCATTATGACAATATCGAAATTTGCCAAGTTACAATTCAATGCAATTAAAATGAATTCCGAGCATATGAGTACTCCTAATTTAAAAATCCAAATTAAAAAAAACGTGCATTAATACTCTGATGTTGCTTGAATTCCTTTATTATGCAAATTCAATAATTATCATCCTAGCAAAAGGCAGGGTCATTTTACTTGATAATGGTCGATGGGAAAACCCTAAAAGTCAGGGGAAAATAAAACTGTTAACATGGGAAAGTCAGTGGATTTTATTTTACCCAAGCTGTGGGAACTCTGCTATTTCCCAGAGTTTGAATTGCCGCTCAACTACTATTGCTTTGATTCGTTGACTGGACTCACGTGCCGAAGCATGTGGAGGTGACGAATGTGACAACCATGGCAACAGTGGAATGTAAGATTCCATTTTTTTAAAAAAACGTTTCCATTTGCAAAAAAACGCAATTACGTCTTTCAAGGTGGTGTAAAATGCCAACTTTGCAGTTGTATCTCAAGTAAGACGATAATTATCAAGTAATTATTATATTGGATGGTTTTGTTGTTGTTGTATTTTGATGTTTTTCAAGTGCAATTCAGCGATGCCCAGCCAGATGGGTACGAGGGGTATTGTCCAAAAAAAATACACGTACATGTGAGCATGAACAATCTGCAGGGGAAATTGTTCCCAACTTCCCAGCGACATATCGACAGCAATTAGTGCGCAGACATTGTGGGAAATGGGTCGGTCAAGAAAAAAAGCAGCACTGCCGAAGTGCAGAAGCGAGCGGATTAATGAAGACATTAAATGTAATCGTGTCTAATTCGCCAAGATTCTCATCGATGAATCTGCCAAAGATGTCTCTAATCACTAGCACAGGAAGCTGCTTTTTTTTTCTGGCGATCGCAAATTTGCGACTTAAACTACGCATAACTAATGCATTTCTGCCGCTGCTTGATGCTTCCAATTAGCGTTAACTTCCTTTCTGTGCTGATGAGCACCCCGTATGGGGCAGCTCCAGCTTTGGTTATCATTTAATGACGTCTTGGAGGAGCCATTGCCACCAGCGGTTTCCGCTGGCACTAAAGATATGAAATCAGGTAAAACTAGTCCACGAAATCGACGAAGAGCAAGCCTTTGATGTAGAAAAGTGTTAAAAGTGAGTACGTGACACGAATAAGTTATCGCCCTGGTTGTATAAACTAAAAAGGAAGAAATCTTAAGGGTTTGAAGAGGCAAAAATGAGCCATTTCAAGCTTGAAATGCAAGTTATTTTCAAAAATCAACCACATTTGGAAGGTCAGCCTTTCAATGAATAACAATTCACTGGCATCAGTTTGTCCTCCTAGCTTGGGTCAGCAATTTGGATGTTAGCTCAGTGGATATGCAGTGCCATCTGTCGGCGGATTTTGCAACCTCTACCCCAGGGGCATTGCGCCCCAATCGAGTCATCTGATTGATCGAGCCACATTAACGTACGACTTTAAAGAGCAATTAAAAATTTAATTTTAGGCTTTCATCAAATATTTGCACAGCCTCAGAGGCCCGCAATTCGTACAAGTTCAGTTTGTGGTTGTGCATATTTGCTGAAGCATGCCCTAAAGGACGACCAATCGCTCCAGGAGATTGCTTTCGTGATTCATTACCCTCATTTTTATCTCACTGCTCGTGTAATTATTAAATTGCGAAGGATTAAACATTTGATTAGCCAAATGCCCAGGTCTCTGGGGCCGCAAAGGGCAAGTGCGCTCTTGCGGGCTTTACTGCAGCGCCCCATATCAGCCCAATCATTTCGCTAAAACGTCTGAAAATACATGCGAGTTCCGAAACCTTTCATTATATTAATGCGAATGCGAGCTTTCAACAAAATAAATTCGCTTTCCTAACCTGATTTGTTTAGAACTCAGCCATATTCCACAAACGTGTACACGTTACAAATGTATGGACTGTAAAAATATGGTCTTGTACTATTATGTTAGACCAATAATACCGAAAAACTTGTAATTATTTGTAATTCTTGCAATTCGTTTTAATTTACTTGTAAATTGTAAAGTATGGAGTGTCAACCATGAAATGTAATACATTTTTGTTGTGGAACACAATTTCTTGTATATATTACTCCATACCTCTACAAGTACAACTCCATACCTTTGTGGAATTGGGCCCTGGGCATGTATCGATGCGGATTTCCATGAAGGTTGATTTACTTTGGTTCAACAACAATAAATCATCAATAATTTCATCGAAATTTTCAACTAATGTAAATATTGCCAGGCTGTCAGGTAATCCTATATTTTTCTGAATTTTTGAGGCAGTTGTGCGCAAACTGTTGTGGCATAGAAAAATATGGCAGATACTTGCTAAAATCCATCATTTAAGCTGTTTTTTCAACAATTTCGCGCTTAAATTAAGAATGTTAAACGTATTTGAAATCTCATGTCTGCTCTGCTTTAAACAAATTGCCTACCACGTTCCATAGATAATGTTTGTGCAAAATAGTATCTAGCTACATGTACATTGTACTGCTCAAAATTCATCATTATGGTAATGTTGATTCTAATAAGTATTACTTACTAAATATACTTTTAATTTGAAGTATGTATTCCCATCGCTATTTATTTTTTTGAAAAGCATAAACTAAAATTCATTATTTCTGATAAAGTTAAACAAATTAGCCTTCCAGATTCCCTGCAGTTTTTAAATATCCCAATTTTTCTCTACAAAATTCCTATGGTTATTTCACTTTTTTATGTATTTCCTATATTATTCTACCTCCTGACTGGTTGGCAGCCTGTATTGCAGAAAACCATTGCCAGTTTAGTACAGTATTTTTGTTTGAATCTATCTGGAAGACGCCATCATAAGCGTACTGTAGCACCAAAAACCTCCATTTTATTTCCATCCTTGGAGCATTTCATTGACATTTTGTTTCAGACTCCATGGTGAACCCTTGGGCTTTGTTTTTTTTCTCCGCAAAATGAATCTTTATTTTGACAAAAGGAATTAAATAAACGTATCTGGGGAATATCCCCAATTCCTCATGCATATTCATGTTCATCAATAACTAAATATCTATAAATGATGCATTAGAAGGCCTGGAGCGACGGGGAGCTCGTCCTTAATTAACTTTTCAGAACCTAAAAATTCAAGCATTTCATCGTGAGATATCTGCGTATGCGAGCTTGCCATACATCACGTTGGCGAAATAGAAATAACACGTGTAGGAGGCGGTTAATGTTAATTAATTACCAGAAGATATGCCATTTGCATGAACATATCAAAACAAGATAGATTGGTTATGCATGCACTTTTTATTCAGCCTCGATTCGAGCCACTTTGCATGTAACATGTATATTTATTTACCTTCTGCCATCCTGGAGGTCTTTTCTTGCGTGTTTTTAATTATTTTGTTTTTCTTGGCTGGAGGCACGCATGATTTTTTCGCCCAATTGGAGACAAACTCGGTTTGCTAGCCCAGATAAGAAAACACGAACATTTTGATAAGGTCAACAGCGCTGTAGGCAGGTGACATTTTTTATTTATTTGAGGAGTGCATGAATACATGCATGAGCTCGGACGTCTTTTCGAATCAATGCATTTTTACGAAAATGCAACAGTTCGCTAAAACGAAAATGCACGTATAGCGAAAATCTTTGTTTGCTGGATATAAGGCGTCACAAAAACGTTTTTTCGAGTGCAACCTTTCATAATGTTTTATGTGAGAGAATCGAGACGTTGTTAAAACTAAATGCATTCTGGGCTCACGCGGTCTGAATTACCAGACACTCGTATTTCGAAAACTAGTTTCGAAAAGTAGACCTGTGTTATCGTCCACCAAAATATCGAATGTATTTATGCACGATTACGATTGCCAATAAACACGTGAAGGGAGCGTCAGCCATCCATAATCTTTTAATGCAATAAAATGTACTGCTAAATGAAGGTGTTTCCCAAAATTCAGCACGCAAGGATGACGGCACGTCAGTTTAAAATGACTTTGTAAAGGTCCGTTACAGACAGTTTAAACACGCCAAATTAATATAAAAGTTTTAAAAATGGTCACTGCTCCCATTAGTCAGGTTCAATATCGCAGTCATGTGGTCAGTGTGTAAAATGTGAAAATGTATATGTGTGAATAATTGGAAAAAATTGCAAAATTTGGGGAAAATGATAGCTTACTTGAAATCGTCAATCCCGAACGTTCGTATACAAATATACAGTGAAATCATCTGTTATTGTAATCAACAATTCGTTTATTGTTACCATTTTCCCTCATGGAGGAGTTTTGGAAGAAAATGTCTAAAATGATGTACCATCTGCTATGAATAGCGAACATGTCAAGCAATATTCTTCCAAATTTTCGCTATTCATTGACGAATATATTCCAATAGCAGCCCCAATGGCAAAATCCTGCACTTGTTACACTATCTGTGAGTCAAATAGAGCTGACTGATGAAAATGATTTTGATGTTGACGAATATGAAAGGTGCATCTTAGTTGCGAAACCACCGAAAACTTGTGAGATGACAACAGCACTAATAAGTTTAACTTGGTGGGCAGAATAGATCGATTGATTTTCAAAAACATGTACAATGCATTCATGAATATGACTTTCATTAATGAATTTATATAGAAAAATCATAAGCAAGCCAATATATAAGGTTTTTAGCTGCAAATACGGTAGCTTTGTAAAGTTAAATAATGCGAAGTATATGTAGATAAGAATTCAAATTAAATAATTGTTATCGAAATAGCCTGGGCCCAATGTGATCCCATTAAGCGGAGTCCACTGACCACTGTACTTGGATGTGAAGGATGAATACCACCTGGCCTGATCTGGTCAATTTCGTTGCTTTTGGAGATGTCGAGATGTAAGATTGGAGACCCTGTACAATGGCTTATCTTTCTTCTTGGGACTTAGTGGATGAGAACGTATAGGGTTATTATTTAACAAATAAGTTTTCTGCTCGGTTGCACCACATTGTTCATCGAGTAAAGCTCTTTAGTGTCCTCCGTTCTCTTACTTTTCATGCTCAATTTTCCAGAAATTTCATTTCATCTCTTATTTGATTTCTCTGGTGGATTTCGGCTGACTTTATTAGCAATACCACATTGGCATTTTCTCCGAGCAAATTAACCCGCTTAATTCTCCCCATAACCCAGACTTTAATTTCCAACGGCTTGTCTTTCGGTATTTTTAGCCTGTCCTCTGCGTCCCCTCCCTGCCCCTTGCCAATGCATTTGCCTTACATAAACTTTGCGGAGCAATTTGATGTTGATGCGCTCTAAAGCCTAATTATTGGAAATTTTCACCAGACTTCGGTAGAAAATTAAGCGAGGGAATTTGGTCGAGCTGGAGGCTGCCTGCCATCCTTGTTGTGGGAACAAACCAAAAACCTCCAGTTTTGGGCACTTCCTATCTTTGGGCAATTAATCTTGAAGCTGGCAACGCCTTGGAAATCTAAAGAGTGTCTATCTGGAATCGCGGTGCATTGATTCGTTATGCAAGATTTGAAATTAACTGATTTGCTTGGTGTCCATGCCATGGTAATGCTATTTCACATGTGCTTTGAGTGATGTGAGTGCAATGTCAGAGGGCACGACCTTTGTCTCGTTAAGAATTTCTTTCAACGCCGTTGTTGTTAGTGCTCAATTTTGCGAACCCCAATTTTAGGAGGCTTGATTCATTACTGATAAAACGTATAATTTTGAACCAAATGAATGAAATGAAAACCTTTCAAATTCACCTAGTTTTCTACTACATTTCTCTCGTATGCAGTTTTTGTATCTTTGCGTTTAATATTTCTTATACATGCACATTTGCTGACGATTTATTATAGTTATCAAAATTCGACCTGAATCTGCGCTATCGCAGGTTTTTGATGTCAATTTATTTTCTTTAATTTTCTTACATTTTGTTCCTAAATTGTCTATATATTGTCAGGTGGCCTGAAGCGTGATTAATTAGCATTCCTCGTGGTGAATTAATTGCATACTCGCCCAGAAAAAGTGCATTTGACGATACTAAATTAAATAATTCATTGCATGCTCAACCTTAATTAATACAGATGTTCATTGAAGCGTTCCATTTTTATTTGACTCGCAAAGCATATATGGTTTCTCAAATAATTGAAGGAATTGCATCCGCCGCTTTTGTAGTCCTCGAAGACTATTGTACTAGTTAATCATTTTTTTATTGCTGTTTGGGGAATTGAAAATACTCAACATGGCAACGAATCATTTCATCAATTTCATTATTTTTTTTGTTAAATGCACGATAAAGTCGTGAATGTTCCTAATTTTTGTTTAAAACATCAGTACGATATTTTATAAAAAAATTAAATTGTACCATTTTTTCTAATTGGTTAAATCGTATGTACAGTCATTACTGAATGTTTGTCACGTTAAGTTTCACCAGGAACTACGTGCATTTTCAAAGCTCAGCTAAAAACAGATTTTCAACCATGTCATCTTCTCAACCTCACATTCAGATGGCCAAAAACGTAGGACAAATCCTTAGATATTGAAGTGGAAGCTACGAAATCGTTATTTCCTACCGGCCTCATCGTATTAAACGCATTCTTTCTTCCAAATACCACGCATTTCACTGACAAAAAAAAATCGTTTTCAAATTGCAGCAGGGCTCTCACTTTATCGTAATAATTGTAGTTGGGGGTTTGAAAAACAGATAAAATACAAGGAGCTTTTCGCTTAAAATCCGTTTCTTTTGTTGCTGCGACGTTGTTTTCTGAGCTTGTTTAATGGGATTTATATTAAGCTGGGAAGATTGGGGAACTGAGTCCTTCTATTGTATCACGATACTGAATGGTCAGTCCTGGAGCACAAGGCCGAGTCTTATTGCATTAAGATTGCTTTGCTGGCTAGGTATCACCCCTCGTCTATCCTGCATCACTTTTATGGCTTTCCGAGTGCCATAGACGAGGATCAAGTCCTTCTGATTATTTCATATGCAAAAGCTGCCATCATTGAATATAACGAGCTTGCAGAATAGCACTTAGAGCGGTTCTAGATGCCCCTTTCTTCATCCGTATAAAGTATTGCTTAGAACATGTTCACTCATACGGGATTTGGGTTCTAGGGATTAGCTAGCCCCGTTTTCAAACTTTCTGCCCCCATGTAATATGGCGATGGGGGAATCATGAAAATGGAAGCTGGCGACATAAAGGGAAGTGGAAGGGGGCTTCGTAATCTGATGTGCCTACGAGAGCAGGATTTCATGTCAATGAAATTCTCGAGTAAAATTGCAGACTCGGACAACTGGGGCAGAAATGGTGCATGGGCTTGATGACCACTTAAAGGGCCATGTTTTTAATGGTGAGAGTTTAAGCCTCGATGGCCTCCGGAAACTTCCTGCCCCGGAAGTAAGCTGCCTGGGTTGATGATCCATACGAAAATGTTGTAAAATGATGAACAAATGTGTGTAAATTTTGGTTGCCCTTTGCTATAGTCCCTGCTGCCGCCCTTATACTATGAAAATGTGGGCTTCTGTTAATGGTTCGTAGGCTGGCAGTGATTGCCTGGCGGTTAGGGGCAGCTAAATCAGAAATTGCATGTTATACCCTGTGCCAAATCAAGAGTGCCAGTTTACTACGTTTACTTGTCTACTGCTGCTTTAGAATATAGTTCTCCTAAAAGTTTGGCTAGAATTCTTTATATTATGAAATAGTGTTTCCAGTTTTGGTATATCTTCTGCCAAAACAAGGTGTGAAGTAATCTTATTAAGAGTGGGTATTGGATATGTCATGTAACTACAGAGTGCTCACAGAACTGGAAAACATGAAACCTTTCAGTCAGGGAAATTTAGAAAATCTGTCACAGGATTTGCATAGCTAGTTTTTGGTTAGCACAACAATGAAGCGAAGAAAAGCAATTCTGCAAAAGAAATTAAGAAAACTGATGTATATTTACTGTTTCCTCGTGAAAAAAATAATTGTAATTGTATTGAAATTGACTAATTGGTGTGCGCATGTGTATATGGCTACCAAAACCTGCAAAACCGGTTTTGGTAGTCATTTGCGGATGCGCACACCAATTAGTTAATTTCAGTTACAATCATTTTTAGGATTGACATCCCCTATTGGCACGTTTATATGGCCAGGGTGGTCAGGGAAATTTATTTTATGGAAGCTGAAAATGTCATCACTGGGCGAACCCTGTAATTGTTGCTGTAAAATGCACACATAACGGCACAATATTCAAAATTACTCATACAAGCATGGTTTTCATTAGAAATTAAAGATGGCATTTTAATTCATTCCATATAAAACACGTGATGAGGTACATGACGTCCACCAGATGGCATGATGGCTTTGACCACTCTTAGCCTGACACACTGTACACGTGCGGGTTGGTATTGTCTAGGTTAAGCACACAAAAATAAATTCCGACAGCTAGGCAAGTAGAGTTGAAGTATTAATACAGTGTATTATGTGCACATTAGGAGCAAGCCCTTGTGAAGGCAAAATTAATGTTGAGAAATTAATTTCGGGGAAACCATACAAATGATAACTCCCTGCTTTTTATGAAAGCTTTTGCCTTATTAGCAGAGTTGGCATCTCTCAACCCCTATCGTTTCTAAATGGTATAAATCTTTCATTGTTTCTCGTCTTGCGTCGTAAAAACTGAATGTTTTGCGAGTTTAATCAGTTGAGTGATTGTGAGGGCAAGATAAGTGCGTGTGGAGAATTGGCGAGGATGTAAAGGGAGAGCCTCTTGTTTGTGAATATTTAAATAAAAACGGTCCATTCTTTGTGCCGTAATTGAAAATGAGGGGTCGGTCACGTGGCTTTGTTACATGTACATCGATTCTGTATTTTATTTGGGGTTTTGTGTTCAAACATTTCAAAAAAGTGAACTCGATTAATTTGCTTATGAAAATGAGGGAAGATAGGGCATCCCAGTGGGGTAATGAGCGGTCATTTGAAAATGGACCCTAGTGAAACATGATAATAATCCATCGGCAAACTCCATAGAAGATATTAAAAAACAAAAAGCGGCCTGGGGTGGGATCTGGAGCAGGAAATTAAAGCAGTAATCCAGAGGCATACTTCTCATATTTATCAATATGGCATTTTGGATTTTGTTTTAATATTTCAGGTTCTTGACAGGGATTACGCCGATTCGATGAGTAGTTCACCATGATTGGATGTTTTTTTTTTTTTTTACAAACTATTGATTTTGTGATGTGGTTCGTCTTAGGCAAGTTTGTTTTCACAGCATACAAAAAGTTATTTTTAATGAAAGTTCTCTTCAAGAAGGTGGATTCTGCTAAATATTTGCTGCAGCGGGCTATTTTTGTTTGGCTTTCAGTCAATTCGAAATATTTTGTACATCTTACATGTGTTTAGATTCTGTCAAACAAATCTTCTGCTGGTACTTCAACATGGTTCAGCCTAAAAGCAGGCAACCACGCACAACAATGCTGCTATGCTTGTTTGCCCCAACTTGCTGCTTTTGAACAGCTAACTTTATTTTAAAATTTGTTTGCTTTCTTCTTCTTTTTCATTAATGATTATCAAAGTTTGTTATTTTAGAGATCTCGTTAGTATCATGCGATTTTTTAATAAACGAATTATTTTCTTTTAGTTTTAGCTGTACATGTATTTCAACTGTATTCCATTTGTATTCCATTTATATTCACACTACACGAATTAGTAATTACATTGGAATTGCAGAAAACTGGTGTTTGTGCAGGGTGATTCAGAACAACTACACTAATTCAATTTGGTGCAGTCAACATTTTAGTAGGTGGTCAGCCAAAACACACACTAATGTGTATAGGCGTTCTTAAAATTGAGTTTATGGTGTGAAAGTTGTGTATTAGGATTTTTAGTGCCCAACTTTTTGAAAAATTAAAATGTTTCAAATCAGTCGGTTTTGGTATAACGTCGGATCAAGGTTTAGTAGAATTTAAGTAGAAGTTTAATTAAAAGGTTACATAATTAAATTTCTAATTAAACACATTTTTAACGTGAAAATAAGCCCTTAAGGGCTCAACAATTTCCGACGTGAAAATTCCAGCGTTGCAAATAGTTCACTGAACAAAAAATCGTCCAATAATCACATTGTGTTCCTTTTTACGTTTCAAATCTTAGATTCTGTCAAACCCTGACCTGTAACAATTTCTATAAAGCAGGGTTCTAGAACTCCTTAACGCACTTGACACCATGAATTAGACGTTAATACATGTACATGTATACACTTTGGTATGTTCACCTACTAAAATGTGACCCAGCATCATGTAATTGTTTCTGAATCACCCTGTAAAGTACCTCACTTTGTATGGACCGACATCTCTCCTGCTTTTTTCTTCTTCTGCGTATTTTTTCGTCTATTTCTTAAGTTTCCTCATTCCCTGCTCTGTAATCTTAGTCGTCATCTCTCTTTTTCTCTCTTTCAAGTATAACATATTAGGATGATTGTCAAAGCCATTTTATTCCCCCGTGTGCAATAAGCCAGTTTGCATTTTGAATGCAAATTGAGTTCGCATATCATTTTCCTATATGAATGAAAAACGTGTTGCGGAAGGCTTAAAAACGACTTAAAATAAAAGATGCTCTCGTATATATTAGCCTGTTTATGGCTTCGGGCCTACGAGGGGTTATTGTGAAACTGCTTTGACTCCAGTTAACTCGGCGCGGCATTTATTTCTCAAATAAAACGACAATTTATTTGCCGGCAAAGCGAAAGGGAAATGATACGCATGCACGTTTACTTCAACACACCCCACCGTCATCTCTGCCAATTGGGTTTAACAAAAAAAATCCTAGTTTTTAATAAGAATATTAAAACTCGTATCCGTTACAGGTTTCTTGCCTGCTGACATAAATTGCATAAAAGGTAAAAAAATATCTGCTGATGTGAAAGTTTTTTTTTCAAATCACTTCAAAGAATTATCAGTGCTTTGTGGTAGAAATATTCACGTGGAGTAAAATTTGGCTTTTTTGTTTTATCCGTGGAATCGATTTCGGGTGAACTTCGGGGAATGTCTGGGAATGTGTGAAATTTCTTGAAAGTGTCAGGGAAGGTCCGGGAATGTCTGGACATTCGTGAAAATGTCAGGAAAATTGAGTATGTTTGCATCAGGCAATTGACTGTAAGCATATCGTCTTATGAAAATTTGGGATAAAATCCATCATTTTTCTTATTCTTTAAAGAAATATCATGTAAAATATCAGGGAAGTGACTGACAAGTTGTCAGGGAAAACGACTTGAATAAGCAATGTGGAAATGTGTTTCTCCTAATGGCTCGCATGCTGCTAGTGATTGCCTGGTGGTTAGGGGCAGCCAGATCAGAAATTGCATTGTTTATATTAGGTTGGCTAAACACAAACAAATACCCTAAAAACATAAAAGGGATAACTAGGACAGGTGTCAGTCTTGTACGTTGGGCAAGTAAGGTTGAAATATAAATATCTTATGCATAATTGGAACAGGCATAGTGTATAGTGCATGTACTGTATTTCCAAATGTTCATTTTATAATGACTGCTATAGGACCTCAGCTGCTACGTTTTATGCCTTTGTAATTACTTCTTGACGAATGAGGAATTTTATTATATTATGAACGACAAAATTTATATTGACCTAAAATCGAATCTATGTACGTACATGTACAGGTTGCTATTCTTAATTGCAAGCACTTTTTTGCCGAACCCATAATTCAGCTGCCAAAGGGTTGTAATTAGTTTTACATGTAAGATGCTCTAAATTACTCCTGATGCACTTAGTGCAGGCATAAATTACCTCCTCGAAATTTACAACTTTGAACTAAATACCTTAAAGACGTTAGATGTGCTCAGGCATCCTTCACATGGGTCAAGAGGAGCTAGCAAACACTGTTTATCGATAAAGGCTTTTGGGTAAATATGAGGAGTTCATACACAGCGAATCGTGTACCTGCACTTTAGTAGGACAATCAATAACAGCGTTTATTAATTGTTCGACATTAAATTCTTGTTCAGGAAGAGAGGAAGCAATTATTTGAAAAGTTCAATCGTTGGATTACCAATAACGGGTCATTAGCTGGGCATTCAATATTTCCTTCTAGTTAATTAACCCAACGATGTTATAACAAATGGTTATTGCGTATTAATGATTGAAGTTACGTCAGGAATGGCCATCATGAACAGCATGATGGGACACGGTTTCGTGGACATTTTTCACTCATGAAGTATGATCAATTAGCGATTTCGGCGAGTAATTACACCCCATTTGGGCGGCGATTCATGTTGTTATACCATTTAATTAACAACATCGGTTGCCTAGCCCGACTTATCTGTGGGAATATCGATTTAATAAGTAGGCCTAATGGGCCACAATGGGATTATTGCTCTAGTTCATCAAGCGCATTTTTATGTATCGTTATTTGGCGCGTGATATTCTTCAATGGGCTAATAATTCAAGTTTAAAAACTTCTCCTGCGAGCGCATTACTTAAATTTAAATATTCATTTATGCGTTATAGTTTATGATCTTACGCGTTTTCCCCAATTCATTAATGTGCGGTTGTAGGTGATATATGCCTCTTCATTAGCAAAGGCTCGAAGCAGGGTGCGTCAAGCGTTGTCTCAGTTGCGTTAATTTTGGAAGGATTGGTTGTTATTTGACGCACTTGATTCTAACATTGTGAGAAAAAGCACAGCATTCCCCCCCCTCCCCCTCAGACCTGAAACCCTGGAATAGTCAGGAAATATTTTCAACATCCATATTACATTTCATTTCGCATACTTGTAAAGATAGCTATTTATTAATTAACACAAAAATCGTAAGATGGCCCACTTAAACAGCGATGCGTCTATGTTTACAGTGGTCGTGTAGCTATTTATTAGTTAACACAAAAATTATTGGATGGCAAACTTAGTCAGCCCTGCATCTGTTTAATCCAAAATAAACAAAAGGATAAAAATAGAAAACGAAGTCTTGAGGTGATCGTTAGCCACTAAGAAATTCAAGCTTGCTATCCAAGCTAGCACTTCTGAAGTAAAAATCAAGGCTGTACTTCGGAATATGCTCTGCCTCAGCTTAGACACAATGTAAAAGTTGACTTCTCCTAATGGCTCGTAAGCTGGCAGTGATCACCTGTCAATAAGTCAAGAAATTCCATTTATAGCTTAGGTAAGCTATTTAGTATAGGTAAGCTATTATGCTAGATTAGTATAAAAACCAAAAACTCAAAGAGTTAAAAACAAAATGACAAAAATGGTAAATTGCGACAGCTAGTCATACTTGACCCTACTTATAGTTTTGAAATATACGGACACTGTATTTGTGTACAACAAGAGACAGGGTATATTTCGTAGTATATCCGAAATCACTAATGAAATTGTTAATTTAAGAAAAAGCTTATATAAATTTGCTGTTTCCTAATGCACAGTTATGGTGTATACCATGCACATTTTTTTGCATTTTCAGTGGTCAGGGCGACCAGGTAGGCCAGGAAAAGTTTAGTAACTTGGGAAAGTCGGGGGAAAGCCAAGAGAAGTTGCAAAGTTCATTTCTGGAGGAACACTGAATAATTGCTTCCAGCAAGATGCGTGAATCTAAGAGAAGATGTATCAATAACCATCGTGAAGCTTTGCAATGGCGACGAATGAGCATTGAACCGTGAGTTATTTTTAATGAAATGCTAACGAGGTCTGAACTCCAAGAAGGTTTTTCGGTGATATTTTTTCGCTTCTGTATTGCTATTCCGTCGAAGGCGAGTCGATAGACAGACATCAGCTTCGACTGATATGATCATAAGAGAAAAAAATTCAGTGTGGAAAGCCTGTGGAAACCGAATGCGAAATGAATATCAATGCGCCGGCTACTTTCACATCTTATTGAATTGGAGCATTACAACTAACTGAATAGATGTATGTTGATGACTGGGAGCCAATGGAAATGGATTCGTGCGATGGCGAATCGGTTTTGTAGGCTGGGCACGATTAAATTTGCCTCTCAACTAGCAGCAGGCATAGCCGTTCCATTTGCCCCCTGAATTATATCTATAATTAATGTCGTGTATAAATTTCCTAATACATGCCTGCAGGCTTTTACGTGAGACCTCACTGAATATTTCATGCCAGTTTCAGCATGGCGCACTGGGTTTAAACGCAAATTTTCAAAAAGGACCATTTGTCTCCATGGCTCTATTAAGTGTATTATACTTTGTAGAATTCGACGAGTTTGGTCCTGACGCTGTTACCAACTTGAATTACGACGCTGAAATTTACTTTTCAGTTGCCTTTTCATGTTGGAAATTGAATAACTGCTGCAATTGCTAGCTGTGAAATTGAATTATTGCTCAATTATTGCGTTGTTTCCTCATATGTGATGGAGAATCTGCTTACTAAACATGTAGTTCATTAGTTTATGAATTTGTGGTGAAATTAAAAACATAGCGGTGTAGCCTTTAAAGTACAATAAATGCAACTGAACAAGGGAATTTGCAGTTCATTTGGTCATGTGCTGTTCAAAATGGTCATCTTTATGTTAGAATGGTACGTGAAGTTTAGTACTTGAAGTTTCACTACTGTGAATTAAATTACTGTACAGGGTTCCCCCAGAACTGTAAAACATGGAGCTGTCAGGTAAATGGGAAAGACATGGAATAGTCAGGGAAAAGTTAGGCAAAACTGAATTATTTTAAAGTTGATATTAGTTATGTGTTACTGAATCTAAGAAAATCAAGATTGTAAGTTTCAATGGGTGTACCACAGACAGATTATAGCCTGCCCCACCATAGGCAACGTGGTAATGTAGCGGAAGGGCAGCTGCATATTAATAAATACAATTAGTTTTAAATCATAAACACATATAAAAACATCAAAAAGATAAATTGCAACAGCTAGGATATAAAATTGAAATATCCGACTCCAAAATTCATTAAAATTTCACTGGAAAAAATATTCACGCAATAACACGTTAACATTAACAACACTCAATTAGGATTGATACGTTCTACATAATTTACAACGCCACATGTCTAGCTCATATTTAAAAATTGAATTATTCTAAAAAAACTGGAGAGAAAAAATTGAAAGATAAGACTCCAAAAATTCATTAAAAATTCTCCAGAAAAAAATGTTCACTCAATACACGTTTACAATAACAAAACTAAATTATAATTGATACGTGTCACTCATGTGTACTAGAAAATTAGGATTGAAATGAAATTTTTTTTTCATTTGGAGCAGTGTCTAAACTACAGTATATTTGTAGTTCTTGTACTGTATATTCAAAAATAATTTAATATATGCTATTTGTTATGGTTTTTTTCTTGTGTATAATAAGCAATAGATATTGCATTCATTATATTGACATTTGTCATATTTTGCCATTTTATGAAGTCAGGATTGTCATGTAAATTTGCTTTAATTCTGCAAAAGTCTGGAAAGCTATACGCCATTTTTTTGGAACCCTGTATACGTTGTAGGATGTTTATTTTCTCCTGTAACGGAAGCCTTGTGTGATAAGATTTTAAAAACGTTCATAGCATATGGTACATTCATAGACTTTTGTTGGCTTAATGCATATTCAAATAGTTCAGGTATGATTAAATTACATTTATTAAATATTTGCGCGAGTTGAATAACATGATTCTGACATGCAGTTAAGAGTGCATGTATACAGTATAAGACACGAGTGACTATAGTTTGAAAATGTTTGGCTACAACTACATAGGGCTGGAGGGTTAACCTTCCAACTGTAATCTACGCTGACAGGGTATTGTCCACAGCAATCTTCAATCCGATGATGAAATCACTGAAATTTTTATGAAACATCGAGGCAGTGACCAGAAAACAATTGAATTGCTGACTTTAAGGCAACATGAGTGGTTTTGAAGATAGATCCAGTGGTCTAAAATGTATTTGTTTGTGCTCATGATGCATCACAGTGTCAATATTGATTTACTTCTTAATCTCACGTAATGAAAAAAGGTATTCCATGTGAGGCAATCGAATTAAATTTCGGATCCACGTTGATTATGACCAGGGTTGCGAGCTATTTTCTGTAGTTGCAATTGCCCTTTTTCCGCTTTGGGATAAACTTCGGTATAACCAAGACTTCAAACGTTCACGTATTATTGATATTACAACTCCATAAATCGTCTAGTTTACAAGAATGACATCTGTCCTAGCTGTCGCAATTTATATTTTTTTGTGTGAGTTTAACCTAACTTAAGCATGTAGCATGGTTAACCAGGAAAAAGTCAGGTTAAATTAACTTACGTTGAAAAAGTCAGGGAAATTTAGCAATTCAATAAGTTTTGATTAGCTATTTGGTGGTTAGTACAAAAATCAAGATGTGCAAATCTATAAAAGAAATTTTAAAAAATCTAAATTCAGGGAAAATATATTTACTTAGAAAAAGTCAGGTAAATTCAACAAGCCAATAATACATTTTACACAGATAATTTTTGGTTAACGCAAAAATTAAAAATGTGGAAAAATTCATGATGAAATTATCAATTTAAAAAAAAAACCGATATAAATTTCTGTTTCCTTATGAAATATTTTTTTTTAAATGGCAATAAATTAGTATTCCATACATTGACGTGTCATATTTTTACATTTTCAGTGATCAAGGTGGTTAGGGAAATACGTTTTAAACCGAGAAAATTCAGTGAAATGTCAGAAAGTTTAAAATGTGATCTGTATGTAACGTCTGATTTAGCTATCTCTAACCGCCAGGCAATCTCTGCCAGCCTTCAAGCCGTTAGGAGAAACCCATTTTTTTTTGTCTATACTGAAGTAGGGACCATTCTGATGTCACCCCAGTTGATTCTGGTTTTTTGGGGCTGGAATGCTATGCAGGGCAATCGGCCGATTCGATTAACCGATGGCTCAATTAACCGGACTCGATTGTACTTTCGATGTCATTTACGACAGAATTAATGGCTTTTTTTCTCATCTCAATCAGTGATTCTTCATGCATTTCTGACGAGGCGAGTCGCAAATAACATTAGCGACGATACTGAACGACTACACTGATCGGATTTCTCGGTCGGTGGCATCGTTTTCCACGTTTGGCAATTTCTGTGGTCCATTAAGATTATGGTAAACACGAGATGGTCTGGATATGGCAGCATGGTTTTATACCGCCACCATGTGATACTCCATCCAAGGGAACACTTTCCAATTCCACGATATGTGCAGCTGTTGCTAACGCATAAACACGTTATGCGAGCCCACTATGCCGCACTATATGCACTATGTTGGATGTAGTCAACATCGTTATTGCACTATGGCAAGTGTCACGGAATGTCCCTCGCTGCCTGCCTTTTTTTCCTTTGGCAAGATGGGTGCCTTTCTCGGGTGACTGGTGATCAACGTTCATGTATTTTTCTTTTTGGATTTGCCTATTCATCTTTTATGCATATTGTCTTAGACTTATGGATTCTCAGAATGGACCATAAAACTAATGGACTCGCCAGAAACCGTTCTGAGAATGGCCGCAGCAACTGTCCTGCATTAATTTCATCTGCTGAGTGCTTGTTTTTGTTGATCATTTCATCCCTTGTACATGTATCCGACACTCTGTTCCTTGGCCTTGTTTTCTTCCATTTGTTTTTCACGTATATTTCATTTCTGTCCTTCCGTCTTAAGTGGACAGCACGATGATACTCCCCCGCTTTCGCCATGACCGGATATTATTGCTCATATCCTACTTTAGCACTGTTGCTATACTCAAATTAGTTAAGTAAACGTTGTGCAGTGTACCAAATAGGGCATGTCATCAACGACTTGTCTCCGGAACACGAGTGGAACAAGCGACTTTGCAACTAAATCATTCCCAACGTTCATCATAGTCGTTATTGATGGTCGCTTTTCAACGGTTGTTATTTTTGTGCCCATTTGCCAAATGGTTAGGACTTTTTGCGATGGGCTGACCTTAAATTTCAGACTCGCAAACTTTGAATGCCCGCTGTGTTCCAGAACTTCTCTGGAAAGTTTGTTCGCTGAAAGTAGTTATGCCAAGAAAGCGTTTTTCTTAAGTTTTCTTACGATTGCTTATAGCAAACTGGAGAACTTTGCCAATTGTCGTTGTTCTTCATATCATCATAATAGCAGTCCGTGTCACCAGGGACTGTCTTTGTTTATCGCCTCAAACATCTAACCCTTTCTTGATCCATCAACTGTGCCACTGTTTTTCGTCTTGCTTTTGTGCAATAAATAACCCAGAGCTACGGAATTTTCCACTAGGTTGAACTTCTTGGTGAATCCAAATTTGACTGTTGATGTCGCAAAGTGTATTTAGATGAACCGAAAATTTGCATTTTTTTCTGTATTGATCGGGACGTTCGACGTCAGCATTACTGTTTGGTAAATCATTGGGCTAAAATCATTCATTCCTGTGCTACAGTACGTCTCAGGTTGAGTGGTCAATTTCACTCTGCCCTCTTATGGGCTTGCACGAGCCCTAATTGGAATTTAGGCGACTGCGATTTTGAATTTTTCGCGTGATTTTTTTTTAAAGAAACTACGGTATTATACATGTCATTTTCTGGGATAGTTTTTTTAAATTATGATGAATTAACACTGGTCACCCCAGACCTGAAAAACCTGGTGTTGTTAGGGAAATAGAAAAGGACTGGACGTCTGGAAAGTCAGGAAATATGGATTTACTGTAAAAAAATCAGGGAAATCTAACGATGGATTTACATAGTTAGTTATTGGTTAACACAAAAATCAAGAGAGTAAGTCTACAAACAGTTCTTTGGAAGAAATTAATTATGAAATTGTCAGTTAAAAATCGAATGCAAATTGTCTACTTCCTTATGAAATGTTGGGTTCTATTTGCTGTTGATATACAGTACATAATTTTTGGCATTACAGCAATTTCGAAAAGCAATAAATATAATGTATATAGCTTTCATAACATAGCAAGTTTTTGCATTTTCAGTGGTTAACTTGGTCAGGGAAATTGTGTTAAAGCTGGAAATAGAAGGGAATTTGAGTTTTACCTCTGGGGGAACCATGTTAAAACCTTGTGGTTACACTTAATCAAATTTGTTTCATAATACATGAACTTGAAGAACCGTAGCCAAATTTTGGGGGAACTACTTGAATATTCTTATGCAGCAATATAGGGCAAGGTAAAACAGCCCAATATTAACCAAAGACATACTACACGTACATGTACATTACGTATAACTACGGCGTTTTTTCTTATATCATTCTATCATGAGCTAAAATTCAGCATTTCTGATGTAGGCTTAATCTTTATTAAAAAGTTGGTTATTTTTTTGGTCAGTGATTGTCCTCTTTGGTGAGGACATCATTGAGGGGTGCCTGAAAATCGCCAAAAAGCGGCGACGAAATAATGAACATCACAAACATTGAATTCGTTATTGCTACGACATTGAGGAAGTCCCACTGTTGATACATTTTGCTATATTTGGTTGTGTTAAAGGTCGTTGTCTCTGTCAACGCCCATATTGCGATGACATTCTTGGGCTCATAAATTCCAATGTGCCACGTACGAACAGCATTAAGTTTCTTTGATGGTGTATTTGCGCGATACCTCATCTAGAATTTCATTCGAAGCGCCTAATTTAGTCATGTCCCAGCCAGCTGTTATCGCCTTGCATCTTAAGAGTTCATCCAAGATTCATTCTCCAATATTTCGGGCCCAGGTATGATATCAGCGTGGGCATCGAGCCTGGCACGTCGCAAATTGTCTCGAAGAGGTCTCAATGGATTTAGACATCCCAGAGCTCGTTGTTTGTTCTCCTCTACCTCTTTTGTTATGTGGCTATTTTCCTTCCCCTCCCTTCGATATCATGCCGAGCATTTGTGTGATCTACCTTCATGAATTTTTCTCGGAGGCCAAGGTTTTCTCCTTGCCCAGCGAACGATGCCATTGCCGTCTTGGACGTTTCTTGAAAGTGAGGCCAAATGCCAGCCAGCGAACAGATAGATCTTCATTTGCTGCTGTCACTTCGCCATAGGTGGCCATAGTGCGACGCACTCTGGCTTTATCTTTATGCTAATGCCACGGGCAGGCATCCAACGTGTTCTTCTGAAGGAGGATCTGGGGGTGGGGGTGTGAGTTTCGTTCTCCGATGAAACATTTACTACTTAGTCACTCTTCTTCTTGAGGCGGACCTGCCCGCTTTCGGTAATGTCCTTAAAATATGCCGGTCCCTGGGGTCCATTGTTGCAAGAAATGCCTTTTTGCCATGTTTTGGAAACAACATTCATTCGACTTCGTCAGGTAAATTTTGCAAACGTTGGTTTCTGGAATTCGAGCTCTGTTCATTGAACTTCGTCTTTACTTCCGCCTGGCAGCACTGTCGCCTGGAGAGGACAGAGTGCCCACCAGAGTAATTGCCTCAATTTTGAGCACTGAAACTTTCCTTCTCTCAAGACTCAATGGAATCATTTGAAATCATTGAAAAATCATTGAAGTCTCTTTGAAATCGTTGAAATCTCTTTGAAATCTCTTTGAAATCGTTGAACCAAGTTCAGTCTGACTTCATTGTCCTCAGTGGGACTTCAGCCTTCAGGGGCTTCATGGAACGCCAAGGACTTCAATGGGACTTTAGCCTGATGTTGGAGATTTCAATGGCCATATGGGACCTCAATGACTTCAGTGGAACTCCAGCTTGATTTTACTGACTTTCAGAGAGAATTCACGTGACTTCAATGGAACTTCCAGGACTTGCTGCACGAGCCAGTCAACGGAATTTAGTACGTGATTTGATGTGTGTTTACAAATGACGTCTGTCACTAATTTGTAAGCTTATTTTACAAGATAACAATGACTGAAATGTTCGAAAAAAATCTCACTAAGATGTGGGGTGAATTCGCTGCATTCCACAGCTTTTTCAGTCATTGCAGATTATGTCGACTGAGGTTTTCAGAAACTGATATGTGCAAGTACGGTATGCTCAGTCGGAAGCCAGGAGACGTTTTCGAAAGACTATCAGAAGTAAATAGACTAGTTTTTTCTCTTCGAAATGTGAAATATACGGGCATTAAGCGTGTAACTGCCTTTTATCTACATCGTTTTTTAACCTTTTTTTTCCACCCCATGGAGTTTGAGCTCCGTACCCTCACTGACCATAAATGTGCTCTTAAAAAGCGAAGGTTCCAGGGATTTATAATGTAAATACGTAATCTCTAGCTGCACCAAGGAGCCAACTTGCTCAACATTTTTCTCCAATTGAGCACGAACAGATCACTTGAGCTTTGTTTGTTACATGTATGTTGTTTGGGAACATAAAATAAACCACCTGGTCTGGGGTACACGATGCTGCACAAGCGAAGGTATTTCTGATATGCAGTCTTGAGGTGTTCATTAGTCCAAAAATTTAAAATCACTCAACCATCTGTGAATTTATTAAAAAAAAACCTGGATGTAAGGCTTCGAACAGTTTAACTAAAATACATGTATGTAGTGTGTGCCTTAGCTTTTGACAAGACGTTGTTTTCTTCGTTGATGAAGTGGAAAGGAGTGAATGAAATGTTCCTTAATCCATTGATAATCTGTCTAAAATTGACATAATCCTTGTCAGTTTGTCAGGGTTTTCATCAATAATGCAGGGCATTAAATGTGGGATGGCTTGGTGAACGTCATTAATTACCGAAGGAGCTAATTTCTTTGCATTTCCAATGAGTGAACAGCTAATTGCTTCGTACGTAATAACACATCTGTTTCTTTCTGAAACTGTTGTCTCGGAATACTGCGTGTTTTCTTTATGCTTAATCGATAATATTGTTCGTGACACTTCAGTGTTTCTTTACTTACGTCTCTGCTGATTACTTCTCCCATTTATCATCGGAGTATTCCGATCGGAAATTTATAGGCTCTGGGTGGTTTTTTGCTATCAGCAAATGTTGAGCATTCTTTGCTCTGTATCTTACGACATAATACTGAACATAATCCTGAAATTAAAAATTATAAGATAAATATTGCCAGCCCTTATGGGGAAAACAACGTTTGGGAAAACATCTCATTGTGACTACCAACCTGGAAATGTCAGGGTACTTGAATTGAAACCTGAACGTTTTCAGTATCAACATTTTGTTCTGTTTTGGTCATTGTAATTAGGATAAATAAACACTTAAGTGTGTAGTATAATAACCAATTCCACCATTTCCAATAATGAATTATCATTACGAAATAATTATTTTTGAGATGGGTTGGCGCCACTGTCTATCCCAAGCATCTTGGCAATATGAATCCCCATTTTATTGTCGTGGTGAAAACCTCTGCATTCGTTGTGAGAATTAAGTACAGTGTCAGCTACAGCCTTTATTTGTTTTCGAGTTTGCTTTCTACGAGTAAGGTAATCCCCATTTTAAGAACATTACCTCGGTTTCTAAAAAATATCCAGTACATTGACATGATTATATAATAAATTCTAGAGGAGCAAACAATTTTGGGGGGGGGGGGGGAACTAAAAGGAATTTCTTTCAAAACATAACCAAAACATGTTTGCTTAAAATTAATTTGTGATAACATTTTGCCTTGCATAAATTAGCCGATTTCATTAAATCTATTGGAGGAAGCTAAATGTTTTTTCATGTTATTGTTGTTTAACTATACAGTAGTTCTCACACACGTTTTTTTCCTTAAACAAAAATGCCTTCTGTCAATAAATGCTATGCATCGCCATTAAGGCAAATTTATTTAATCATCAGTTTTTCAATTTTAACCTGCCAAAATGTGACTTATGCTCCTGGAAACGTCAGTAAATTTCGTTTTCAGATATTAGTAGACACCATGCATGCAGATCTAAATTAGAACTGCAATAACTTCACGATTCTTATAGTTAACCATTGTATTATTGATGTGGTTTAATTAGTTTTTACACTAGTTTTTTCCTTAATCCATCAATAAGTTATGAATAGATTGCCATTAAGACTATTTAATCATAGGTCAGTAAATTTCGTTCTCAGGAATTAGCAGTCACCTTGCACGAGCAATAGATCCAAATTAAGATCAAAATTACAGTACACTGTACTTCACAATTCGAATAGTGAAATTACATCACAATTTCTTAGTTTGCCTCAATTTCTTTTTCTTTTGGTAAGTCTTATAGAGCAGCGGTTTGAGAAACAGTCCAAATTCGCCATTCCTGGCGAGCAACTGCGGAACAGAGTGACTTATTAAAAATTATTAACGGTTTCCTAAACTGCGTTTTGCTTCTTCCGTTCGCGCCTGGGGAAATCAGAAGGGTTCTTTCCTATTTGGGAGAAGGAGCTGCGCAGAAATTGCCAGTTTCCGGAGCTCCCGACGGATTTGCATATCGAAATCTGCATGAATTTGCATGCTCGCAGATTCATCAATTTTGCAGGCGGCCATATTTGTTGGGGGAATTCATCTGGCTGACCTGGAGGTGTACGAAGAGGGTTCCAGACATTCTTCAATAAGCGTCTGTAAATGGGTAGTTGAGGTCCCCATTACGAGGATGATCCTGTCGGCTCAACTTTCTTAAGAACTGGCAACGTCTCGCAGCCTCATCTGCATACCAATAAGACGCCAAACCGGAAGCTCGCTGATTTAACATGCAAAACGAGTCTGTTGACTTCGCACAAATCTCGAATGATTCGATAACTATTTCCTCGCTCCTATCGAAGACGACGATGTCTTTTTCCAAGAAAAAGGTGAGGAGGGGACTGGAAGTCTTAACCGCCAACGATGGCAACGTCGTTTTCTACAGGAAGTCCAACCTGATTGAATTCACCTTCGTGTGTAATTCGAAACTGCGCAATTTTATGAAGGGGAAACAAATCCCAGCGTTTTTGACACTTCGTTGGCTTTCTGAATTAGTTAATTGCAATCGATATTGATGGCATGCGAGCATTGTTGGGACTGAATTTGAGGTGGGGAAACCGTCATAATTAACGAGCTTTTGCCATAACCTGGAACGCTCTTTGCCAATTTAGGCCATTAGGTAAGCTGAACTGATTCGCCATTTAAGACTCTTTTAAAAGTCGAGGTAAAATGTTAAATGTGCAAATATTTGCTTGTTATTGACAAAGATTACTCGCAAGGAGCAAGGGCACTGGCTTCATTTGGTTAGAATCGAGTTTGCATCGATTTCCGAACTACTACTAATAAGATGAATGTACTAACAATCAAAGAGAAATGTGGGTTTTGGACCTAATGACACAGATAGTGTTTAGAGTTCATATACCTTTAACTCATTTCCCCATCTTTATTGGAATTTCCTGATATTCTATCTCTGAGATGATGAAGATGGTGGACAGATGATGGAGATGGTAATCTGCACCCATTTCCAGTAATCTACGAAATGTCACATTGTGTTCGAGTACCTACAATTGAGACTCCCATCTGTCTTGGAATTTTATACCATTTTTTCTGATGAACATCATCAAGGTGCGTCAAAGATGATGATGATGGTAATTTGGACTTTATTCCAGTCAGCAACGTTGTTTTCCCAGAACTGGAATTGTCAGGGAAGTTGGAACAGTCAGCGAAAAGTCAGGCAAGTGATTTATATCACAAAAGTCCAGGAAATTCAACTTTATACTGAATTTGCTTGCACATTGTTTTATCTCTCGTTTACATAATGTTTATCATATTATGATAATCAATCAATATAGTATTACTGCCTCTTTACACCAGTACGTGACATTGTTTGCATTTTCAGTGGTCAGGGTGGTCAGGGAAGTTTGTTTGAAAAACTGGAAATGTCATGAGAAATTTGGAAATATAATTTCTGGGGAGTCGAAACCTCAACATTGACCAGGATTGATTCAACCCATGTGTCAAACACTGTATACAATTTGTATTCATCGATCTCCTAGTGTTCACATTATTTTGCCCTCCCATGCACGTTGACGAAAGTTCTGCATACTGATTATGTTGGACGAGCAATTGAACGGTTGTATAAAATATCTTTAAAATAAGGATTTACTGCTTCTATTAATTCAGTAAAGGCATCCTGTACGTTGTACAGAGCAATGCCCTAGCTACCTAGCGCTTCACTCTGCCTTGCCTAAACCTAATAAAACATGGGCAGGTTATCTTTAGGAATGATTTTGCAGCCTCAGCTATAAATATGGCACACGTACACGTAATTAAAGAACGTAGTACCGAAAACAGGTCGTTTAGTTACCTACGGACAACTCCCTGGGCTCTCGGCCAGCGCAATTAGGCTTTGGAGCAATATGCGCGTTTTGAGCATAACTCAGCCGACCACGTGATCAAGGTAATAGGTCCGTTAATGAGCCCCATTTAGCATATAACGGCCGATACTGCCTAATGAAAATTAGCCCCGGCGTTAAACGAATGGCTTTCTCTTATTAGAGCAAAACAAGCCATGATTTTGCCGCCATGGGAAGGCACCATTAACGACGCCTCTATAATTTATTTGAAGAGTTTATAGGGCGGCCATTTCGATTTGCCAATTACCATTAAGCCAGCTTGTTTTACTCTTGACTCGAGCTCGTTAACCTTTTTATAACGCTTACCTGAGGATGATTCGCTAAATCTGAGCCTGGTACCTTTTTACAATAACAATTACATGCGAATACTACATGTACAGTATATTGACGATTACATGAGAGGAACTCCAATCAAATTTATCGTTTGGCAAATGGAAATAATACTGTGGCCATACCAAGCAAAATCTAGATAATGGCAAAACCGCGCTGTCATGTTGCTGTGTGTTTCCCACTCGGTAATGCAAAACTTGGTAATTATTCGTCGTATTCCAGGAGCACGGTAAAGTTTTCTACTGTGTTAATTGCCAGTACTTGTTCCCACAATCCACTGCAGAAACCGTCAAAGCAGTTTATTCACCTTATTATACATCAACGTTGTAAGTCATCACGTTTATCTAAAAAGTTTTTAATTATCGCGTTTTTCCTTTGAAAAAGAAAGTTATTGGCAATAACAAAACGAAATTCACGAAGAGCTTGTGAGTGCTGAGCTACATACGTACACAACGTATTGATAGTCACGTCATATAAAAGTAAATTCGATACATACATATAGTTAAAGCCAATTAATCTAAAAATACTATACATAATTAGTGAAGGTTAATTTGATACATTTGTACTGATCGTATAGACATTATTAAAAATAACAATTGCATAATTATTTAATAAATTGACACCAAATGAAATTCTGCCAATAACTTGCCTAATAAATCAGCAATTTTCAATCAGGTAGTTTTTTAATTTTATTTTTAATTTTTCTTGATTTTTATGGAGAGCAGGTAATCGGGTATCTTGTTAAAAAATGTTGGTGTGTTATAACAGCGCATGTGTTTGCCAGTAATTTTTTATAAAAGGGATGGAAAATCTATTGATATCCGATAAAACCTATTGAAGCTTTCACCAAGCTAAAAGAAAGGAATTGTACTAGACGCGCGTATGTTTCGAACATTGGATAAACATGCAGAACTATATTAATTCATATTTTAATACATTGTACAATCAAATGTTTCACGAAATTTGGCTGTATACCAAATTTCCGCACTTCAGGACGGCGGCAAGTCGTTTAAAGATGATTTCGAAAAAGTCCGTTACAGACAGAGATGTAAAACACACTAAGACAAGGTATTATGCAAAACAATTCATTTACAAGAAATGGTAGAACGAAGGAATTAGATTTTATGGAGGGTTTCCCCACTCATTCAGCGACGAGAGGTTAAATGTAGAGGAATAAGACGTTCTTGGCAATGCTAGAGCCTTCCCTTGTCATCCGTGACCTCTTCAAGATGTCTGACATCACTGTTAGTGCGTCCCATTGGTTCGCAATGCTGTGTATCGCCCATGGCTCTGTGGCTCACAATCATGGCCACCTTAATTACTCTTTAGTTTTGAACTACGCTTCGATTCGCTCAGTTAATTGGGGATTATGTTGGGCGAATTTTCCATTCGGTTGATACAGTGGAAAACACTGCTGCTTTCATGTCAGATGTAAAGTTTTGATCTCATTAATTGCCAATGCTCATGGGGTTTCATTATGGCGGTCTGCTTCGCCGAGTAATTAACCTGAATCTGTCTTGTCCGATCTTGCATATGAGGCATTCGGTCATATTTTGTGAAATGACGCCACTTGTTGCTATTTCGGGCACTAAAAGCTGATTAAGGCCCAGTTGCACCAACGAAAGTTAAGCAAAATCCAAGGTAAACCTCTAGTTAACCAAGGAAACGCATTGCATCACAGCTAGTTAGCAGCTAACCGTGAGGAACGGTTAACCCAGAACATAGAGGATGACTCTGATGAAGATATTATTTATGGACTTCATAGATGATGTTTGCCATAAAAGCATTGCAACACAGAAAGTTGGCAGTTAACCATTGGTAACCATGAGGAACAGTTAACTCTGCTAATAGGCAGGGTTATAATAACCTATGATTAACCTTGATCTGCACCAAGGAAATATGATGGCCATATGGCGGCTATTTGGATTGCAATGAAATATTCAGGAAGCCATTTTGGTTTAAATGAAATATTCCCAGAATTCCAAGCTGCAACAGGTTATCTGCAGGTTTACTAACCTTGTCCTAATAATCCTATCATAACATGGTGCACCATAAACCTATAAACCCACAGGTTAACTTGCGGTTATAGCTAATCACATGTTATCTAAACTTTCATTAACCTACAATGATGCAACCGGGTCTGAGTACTCAACAACGCTCGAATCAGCCAATCTCCCTAACTACCAAATCTCTAACGACTTTAACGAGAAATTTCACTTTTGCCAACGTGTGGCCAATCCACATAAAACTTATAAAACCGTATCTCGCTCGCAGCTGAAGTGTGGTCAGCAGGTTGTAAATCATATCTGTAATGGCCGATCGTTTTAGCGGGCTGACGAAAATTTCCTGAAAGCAGTGCTTAAAGTTAAATATAATTTTGATTTAATGCCCCGATGGCAATATCATATGATGTGAGAAAATTCCTGGATCAGCATATCGTAAAGCACATTCTTTATGAAACTACCACTATGATGTGCAGGAGTAGTATCATCTCTCCACCCGCTGCATATAGGGGGATGATACTGCTTACAGGGTGGGAACACTATGGGTCCAACCATCATGCAAGTAAAAGGGGGTTTTGTTACAACGCAACGTGACATTTTCGAATTGCCCTCTATCGGGTTTGTTCTATTTTCGCCACAAATTTCATATTTGGGTTTAAGCGCTGAGTTGTTCGCTGACTCGTAAACTTGAAGAGCTTGATTCGCTAACATCTCCTGCGCTGACGGACCACAATCCCCAAAGGTTGTGCAGTTTTGGAGGCAGGAGGTCCGCTTTCATCGTTGCCATAAATTTCGTTTTAAAATGTTGGGAAACTTTTGTTGAACTGCCAATGGTCGCATGAAAACCATGAAGAATGCCGGGAATGCTCGAGCCACCACAACTTTCAGAGCCCATTTCACGACGCTCGCATTTATGTAATCGAATTTTTTTTTTCATTGCGGGGCTCGAGTTCGAATCGAAATTTTTTTCCATCTTGCGTTTGAGTTTCGCGTGAGTAGGTATTTTGAAAATGGTCGACGATATTGATGACTGCGTTAGAATCGAGGGAGTGAATGGTTTATAAGTTGAAATAGTTCGGATGCTAATTTTGCAACCTTCTGGTTTTTATGTGCAATTTGTTGGCTGAATTTTTTTCATAAATAGGCCAATTAAATATTTACATTAAATATACATTTTCAAATTTATTGTACACAAAATATTTTGGTACATTCATTTTAATCAAATGATATCATATTAATTAAAAATTAGTAATACTTTGGTTCAGTCAAATCCATGGAAGGTCTTTCACGTATTTGACCGTGAACCAAAGTACATGTATTTTTCATTTCTACGCCACCAATCACTGATGTCGATCAATTTTCAAATTATATTAAGAATGTTTTTCATAATACATGTATATCATCAGGGTTCCCACAGAACCTAGGAATCCTGGGAAAGTCAGGGGATTTTATATTACTAACACTGTGGGAACCCTGATTATGATATATGGAAATTACATGAATATATTTAACATAACTATTTGGAAAACGTATACATTTACTAGTATTTTATGTTATCACGTTATTAAAACGTTCCTACATGTATATTTGCGAAGTATGTATTTTCCATAAGATATCGTCATATATTACAAATATAATTCTTTTTTTGAATATATGAGTAATATACTAAGAATATACAGTATATCCGTATACTTATAATATATTATTCGCATATAATTGTTCCATGTGGGTTGCGAAGGAATTTCGAAGATGATCGTCGATATCAATAACGGTATTAGAATCGACGGAGTTCATGGTTACAAATTGAAATATTTCGGATGCTACTTTTAATTCTACATGGTATGCAACGAGCCATGTAATAGGCTCTTTATTAATTCCTCTTGCATATATTTATAAAACTGATTTTCTTTCGTATTTCTGCCTCGCAAGTGCATTTTTGAATGTAGGAATGCCCGTTTAATATCGTTTTGGCGAACCTGATTGGAATATCTCGACCAACAATATAGGTTGTAATGGAAACAGTTACAAGTCTAATGTTCGCCGAAAATCCCTTCGGAAATTGCCTCACAATGATCTTAGCCAAATGAAAGAATAATATGCGGAATCCTGGCTCTTTTCGACAAGTCTTTCATATTTCCCCTTGAGGTGCCTTATCATCTTGGGAACTTTTATTTTTTGAATAAAGGAAATTTTATGCCTCACTTGCTTTTTGAAACTCATCAGTCTTCAGCCGCGCTTCGCATGAAATTAGTTTTGTCCATGAATCCCTTATCAGGAATCCTCTGTCGTAATAAAATGTTCAGGGGTTGCTTGCAAGTTGCATATTTTGGGCGATGAACCTGCGTGTCTTTGTGCCTGCACTTCCTCTGGCATTCTGTTGCATCCAATGGCATGTTTGCTAATACCATTGGTGTACAAATCTATACGATGGCTGAGCAAAAGCATAAAGTACCGCATTTATGGCTTATATGTGCATCTGCATGCACTTTTGCAAATTCGCCGTATAAATTTGATGCCAGCTCGCTCAATACGCGTGTACGATATGCCTCCAAGACTGCTTTTATATGCATATTAAGCTGCTCTTTTAATGTAAAAGATATGTAAGCCAGCAGTAAAATTAAAAGTAAAAATGGCGCAGAAATGCTCTGGGAACTGCATAGTGGGGAATACGTGAAGGGACTTGGCTCCCCCAATTCATTTTGCCAAATCTGTAGCTTTTAAAATGTAGGAAACCCGATTTGCCTAAGTTGTATATTTTGCGATTAAGCGGTTGTTTAGGCCCCAAATTGATGGTTCGACGAAAACGCTTTTCTGTCGTTTCAAGATAAAGTTGCAGGGATAAACTACGACCAAACGTGCTCATAATATTGTTTATTGCACCCATACTTTTCTAGTAATCAAGAATGACACCTGTCCTATCTGTCTGTATTTATCATCTTTATGTTTTTTGTGTTCAACCTAACCTAAACTAAACTAACAATTAATTTGATTATGCTGCCCTTGCCTCCAGGCAATCACTGCTAGCGTAGGAGTCGTTAGGAGAAGCCCTTTGTCTCTTTGGCCCTATGCTGGAGCAGGGCTAACCAAACATTACCTAATTTCAGCAAAAAACTCGAAAGTTGAGATTTTTATTTTGTAACAGGGTTTGCACAGGACCTGGTAATCCTGGAATACCTGAGAAAGTCAGGGCATTTGTAACTCACTGGGAAAACTGGGAAAGTAAGTTGAATTTCGAAAAAAAATTAAATAGTCAGTGTATTTCATAGCTTGCACTGCAGTTTTTAGTTGAAGTTTGTAGGCCCTTTGTACAATGAAAAAAAACCTCCATATGGTAGATTGGCGATTTCAATTTGGCTTCATTATGACAATATCGAAATTTGCCAAATTAAAATAAATTCCGATAATGTGTCTACTCCTAATTTAATATCCAAATTAAAAAAAAGTGCATTAATACTTTGATGTTTTCTGAAACTTTTATTCTACAAACTCAATAATTATCGTCCTGATAAAAAGCAGGTTCTTTTTACTTACAATTGGTCGATGGGTAACTATAAAGTCTGGGGAGTTTATTGTACTAAAACTGGGGGAACCCTGTATTAAATGTTTCAAATGAATTGAAAAGCAAGAAAAAGCATTTATTTTTACTGCTCGTCTTGATAGCAAATTAAATTGTTTCAATATGTTCAGAAACGTACTGTTGAACTGCAATTTAATCCCAATATTTTTATTTCCTGAAATTAATTTTTCTAACACTGACGAATAGTTTTGTCAGGAAATCCTGATAGCGCACCGGTTCAATGTAAGATGTTTTCAATCTGAGTGGATTTCTCATACTTTTCGAACCAACCTTCAATTTGAAACATCGCTGTTTCTCTTAAATGCAGATTCGAAGATAGTGTATCTTGGCGTTACTATTGGCTCTGTGCAATTTCTCGTTAGAAACTAATTGTAATAGGCAATAAAAAGTTTTCCATACGATACTTATTGTAATGAAAAATTTTGCTGCTTTCATAGACGTTGCCTCGTGAAAGACATTGCCTTTGAAAACTCGATTGAAATTCCGAATGCTCTGGAGGTACAACAAATTTCCGGCTTCGACATTCGTATCTGCCATTCTTAATAATGGCGTTTATTTAACGTCGAAACAGGATTTCGTCTTTCTATATTGCCTTCTTGTTATAGACAAATGGAATTAAGAATGGCGCAGGTATGCATTTTTAAATCATCTCTGGCAATTGATGAAATAGCTGGCGGGGATTCAAGCATTCGACTGTTACTGTTCCAGATTATTGTCATTGTGTCTTGTGGAATTACTGGAATATTCAACAAGCGCAATAAAGATGGCATTGAACCTGCTCAGAAAGTTTCGTTTTAGTGCCAGCTCAGGGTGGACTTTTAGTTCTTTGGAAAACGCTATACGCTATCAAAATTAAGGGTTTTTTTAAAGAGCAGTACAAATTATATTGAGTTTTATTTCGAAAAAACCGAAAAGGAAGTAATAAGAATAGTTTTGAATTACCTTCAGCTGACGCATATTGCAAACTTAACTCTTATATTTGAAATCGAATGACAGAACATAAAACAAGGTGACTGGTCGTCTGGAAAACCAGGAGAAGTCCGGGATATTGGTTTGATCTGGAAAAGTCAGGGAAATTCATATAATGACCGAAATTTTTTGGTGGCACAACGATTTCGATTGGTATTAGTATCTCAGAAAGGCATTAGAAAAGCTGTATTTGCAATCAATAGCGTTTCAGTCATCCTTAACTTTTCCTAATATTTCTTATGAAAAATGTAATGAAATACATGTACACCTAAAATCCATTATTTTTGCTATTATACGTGCGCAGCGTAACGAAAAAGCGTTAATCACATAATCAGACGAACAGAAACACACGGACCTGCGCTATTATATATGTGATGATTTTTATTCCTTATCTTACACAAATAATCGGTGCATTGCTACGTGTACAAGTAAATAATTGGATAAGGGCATTTAACGTACGCCCAGGACATCTCTGATTGCTCCGAGGATTACCCTAAGAGCTCCGTTAGCTTTTGTTTCAGCACTCGCCCGGCTTATTGCATTGGCGAGGTTACCGTCTATTAAGCCTGGCTATAAAATTGCAAACAAAGTTGTAAATACAACAGCTGAAAACCATAACGGCAAGTCGATGCCCCTAATTATCAAAATCACACACCAAATTACATGGCATTTGCAACGTGTAACATTCCATGTCTATCCCTTCTGAACAATACATTTTAAAAAAGCTATTCCATGCCTAATTATTGATTAATGCATTCATAATATTTCGGGATGTTATAAATGATTTTTTTTGCTGTACTATACATGTACATTTTGCCCTGCTCCGCCATAGACACTATGAGAATGAGAAAGTGAGCTTCTCCTTACGGCTCATAGGCTTGGTGGGATTGCTATATAGGGCAGGTACCATTGTGTAATTCTTGGGAGATATGGACCTCCTCTTCTTAGGTTGAAATGGTCGCCAGATGAGAGGAGTGGTAAGTTATTTGTGTCAAAAATATTAAGACAAAATACAGATACAATGACACCTGTCTACAACGACCACAAATAGAACCATGGATATGCGGCCATTTGTGACAGGTGGTCGTTTTATAAGTTTTACTGAAAATACACATTTCAATCTAATTAAACAGATAAGGTACATGAAATGACTTATCGCAACATATTAAATACAAACACATCAATTGTAGGTCGAACTAAGCGAACTAAGCTAATCTCCCAAGTGGGTGGCTAACAACTATGCCAATCAACGCCGTTCAAATCCAATGCCTTGTGCAGGGAATTCCACGGAGTAGTCCACATACGACACGCCATAATCCTGTAATGACTAGAATGTTTAGGGTAGTTAGCGGTTTAGAATGTTCCAAAACGTATGCAGCTTTTGGAATGTTTTCAATTCGTTTTTGGACCTCTCTATTTTGCAGTAAATTCCATACTATTGTAAAAAAACCTGAATTATCGATTTTTAAATGCCTCAAGACAAATCAATGAATGTAGAATATATGAAAGCTCCGGATTAAATCAGCGGAATCCTAGTTTTTTTCATGTGTTAGGAGGAATGCCATTACAGGTATATTAGACTTTTTTTCAAAAATAAATTCTCAATACGTTTGAGTTTATCTACTTACACGTGGGCGACGACGATGACCTATGTATGTATGCCCTGGTCTCTGAGGAAGAGAAAAAGGATCAGGGAACAACTGGGGGAAGGCATTTGTTTTGGAGGAACCTTTTTTATCAGTTGTCAGGAATGCTATTAATTAGACGTTCTTCAAAAATAAATTGTCAAAACGTTTGAGTTTATCTACTTACACGTGGACGTTGAGGATGACCTATGTATTTATGCCCTGGTCTCTGAGGAAGAGGAAAAGGATAATTGGAACAACTGGGTGAATGCATTTGTTTTGGATCAACCTTTTTATCATTTGTCAGGAATGCTATTAATTAGACGTTTTTCAAAAATAGATTGTCGAAACGTTTAAGTTTATCTACTTACATGCCCCCAGCGCCAGCCTGGTACTGTGGGAAAAGGAAATCTATAAGGGTACATTTGTGCATGAGCCGTTTGCATGACAATCGCAAAGACAGTGGCAATTAACAAATAGCGCATTGCTTGGTTCGGAACGTATTTCTGAAGATCATTCAAAATATAAATTGCTACGATTTTGATTTACTAGCTTTTATATATGCATATGCATAATGATCGAATATATACAGTAACGTGCCTTGTTTCGGTGTAGTCTCGTTTGCTAATTAACTATTGTGTGTATAAAAAGTCAATTGTTGCGCACACAATTGTGTGGTAGAATTTCATATGGACTTAGTCATATTGATTACACGCATTGTTTGCATATAGAATGTGATTGTTCGTAACCAAAAAATACAATTTATATTTTGGGAATCACGATGCGTTATTTAAATGCTTAAAAAGAGATTGCCATTGATATGCATGTACTGTAAAATGTGGTAGGCTAAGCACGTGACTTGGCCTTTTCCGAAGTAAAATTGTTAAATCTATAAAAATTATTTGTTTTAACTTGCCTGGAAATTTTCCAAATTCGGCCAGTCCCCCTGATATAAGGAATTGTTGCATTTTGTCGCATTTTTGGGCAACTTTGTGAAACCTTGTTCCAATCGACTTTGTTGCTCAGTTAAATACGGTGGAAATCTTATCATCAAGTTCTTAATGTTTATGTAGCAGAATTTCAAATGACTGCTTTTTAAACTGTTTTCTCTTACCATTACGGGCAACCGCAAATCTCCAGAATTGCATCGTAGCCTTCATTCCGTTTTAATCTCGACTGAGATCTTCAGGTAAAGAAGTTCGATAGATGTTTATCGTATTTTTCCGATGGATTTTATGGCTGACATTTGCACCTGCGCATTTTGACTGGCTTCTGTTTGTCGTCCTGTAGCTTAAAATGAGGTAAAAAACCATCCACCCGTGCATTTGTCATGGTCAAGAGTGTCATTTCGATGGCCATTGTGGATGGACGCTGTTTTATCGCTGAGAATCTCCAGCATTTATAATTTATACGTTCAATAAAAACACCAGACGAGGACGTGATGTCGTTGAATTTGCCATTTGCTATTGGCGATTTTATTCCTAGATAATTTCTTGTCAACCTATTTTTTCCATTGGTAGAGCTAGGGAAATTCACTAATTGAATTCTGCAGCGTTAATTTCCTTCGTGAATTTTTCCGTTTTTAGCCAATCTGCCTTCAGAGATTTTATCAACATGTTATCGGTGGTTGAGCATGGGTTCGCAGCCTACAAAGGCTGTACTTGCACGGTTTTTGCTAGCAACGTATTTTGTCATTCATGACCGAGATATACTTTTTTGCACTTTCCACTTTATTTAATTTTTGGCGTTAAGTTGATTGGTTCTGGCAAATTCGATTCTGGGCACGCAAAGTAGTCGATAAGGTTCCTTGCCTCGTCTGCTTAAAAATGCCAGACGATGTGCCAAATGTGGTTTTTCTGCCCTTCGCCAAAGGCATTGTGGGTTCTCAATTGAGGAAATTGCATTTCAAAGTGTGACTTGAAAAATGGGCATCAGTGCACGAGCAATTTTTGTCCCGGAACGTCACTGTGGTGTCTTTTTTGACCCCATATTTGTTTTTTGAAATTAACATATGAGGTAATTTTTTACGGTGCATTATCTTGCTTGACTTTGTCATCATGCAGATTTGCAGTTTACACTCCATTTGTCGATTGTCGCTACAAGTCCATTGTCGAAATTGTAAATTTATCCCTCAAGGGTATATAATGACCCAAAGTGATGTTAACCCATGTCATAAATATTTTGAAAATCAAGTATAACAAGCTTCAATTGTTGCATTTATATTTTCATTACCTGATGTCATTGATTACTACTGCTGTTTATTCATTCGTTCAGGTATTTTGAAAGGACATCACATGAAAATTCTGTTTAATTTTGAAACACTTCATCAGTTAAACTTAGTTCTTCTTAACCCAAATTTGGGAACAAACATTTGACATGCTAGCGTGATCATGCAATTCATATTGCATTTACATTCGTTATAATTGAATAAAAACATGAAGAAATGTTTTGCCTAACTTCTGCAGTGATTTGCATTAACCAACATGTTTATAAACTTGAAAATAACATTTTTAGAATTTTGCTTTAAAATTGAAGTTCAAAATTCCCCTTTCGAGCTTTTCTTCCACCTCCTTAATTTTCTAAGACTATTAGTGTACTTTGAGTGAGATTTGAGTTTCAGTTTAAAAGCCTTGATAAGCCGCTGTATGAAATTTCTTTCTGAGATTTAATTATCAGAACTCTTTGAAGTGCAGTTTGTAAAATGTATCCATATATTTCTCGAGGCAACTTAAATTTTTTTTTCGTTTCTTTATTTGCTGAAACAAGTATGCGTTTGTCTCTACGCATCTTTCAAAAGTTCTTCCGAGGAATATACATTAATAATGAAGAAGAAAATGTCACCGACCTAGTTAGTCCTCCTTTGCCAATAACAAAAAGTTGAACATGCACATAGCTGGATTTTAGTGACTTTATATGCCTTGAAAAAGTTCTCCAATTCCCGCATTTTTTTGGAGCTGACCGAAAACTTATTTGAAAAAGGCAAGCTTGCAGGACTGCAATGTTTCAGTATCTTGTTAAAATAATTGACTCTTTTTATTTTCTTGCCAAACATTTCCCCAATTATCGTGGATTTTTTTACTCCGGATTCCTCTGCTTTTGATATACTGTAGCTTCTTGTACAGTATACGAGCCATAAAGACCTGTTTTACATTTCATGGCGTTGTTTTTTGCCGGCTATATTGGGATGGGTTTATTAAATAAAGGCCTGATTTAAAAAGTCATAACATGTCTGCAACACTATTCCTTATCCATGCCATTTTTCAGAAACGCCATTCCTGTAAAAAAGTGACGTTTTTATGTTATCACTGGACATTGAATGATGTTACTGTTAGTTGCTTTGTCGATTTCCTGGACGACTGTTTGTATACTGTATGTAATTTGTCATGTATCAAAATTTATGAAATAAATCCCATTTTGAAAATTTGAAAATGCGAATTTCAGAGCAAAATGGGTGCAAAAAGTTTTTCATTATACTAGAATTGAATTTGACACATACTTGACGCTTTACTTAAGGCTTTTGCTCCGATGGATATGTTGATGTTATTTCATATGTTCCATTTAACACTTGAGTTTGACGAAATTGTGTGGTAGATCATCGCTTGGTTTTCATTTCGTTTCAAAATTATTGGACCATGCATACAATTTCTTATTGCTTTTTTTCTCGTTTTGTAAATATGCTAATACGGATTTGCATTTTTTTTGTTTTGGCAAAGTCTTGCCTCATTTTTATTGTTCTTAATCCATATACTGTACATGTAGCTGATACGTTGGTTGTCTCATCGCTACTTTGTATAAGACAACGAACAATTTCTACTCGAAATATAATTAGGTTTTCTTCATAAGAGTTTCGCTCATATACATGCACATTTATGCTAAACTGCATGATGATCGACAGCGCCTAGCTCGTCGCTGGTAATTTTAATTTTGCATCAAATGCCAAGAAAGAAATTAGTGCGTTTTGTGCCTGTTTCGAAAGCTCGATGTGACAAGTTATCGAAATCAGGATTTTGTCTAGGCGTGCTTAATCTGGCTTTGATTTTATATGTGATTTTTACTGGAAATTGCAGCTCACCTTTCTGTCTTAAATACTGATTACTCGTACCGTCGCCCATAGAGGGCCATGCTTGTTTTCACACAAAAACAGCAGCAATTTCAAACACAGCTAACTCGAACGACCGAAATGGAACGTTTTGCTAATTGTAATCCGATCTTGTTGAAATCACGTGCATTCTACAATTGCTATTTTACAGAAAACTGGAACTCCGGCACGTGCATTTTTCCACGTGCGACCATTCCATAACGAAAACATATGCATTTCATTAATAGCAGCAACAGGTGGATATGTAGTTTGGGAATACATGCAGGGAAATTGAAAAGGCCTGGAAAAGTCAGGGAAAATTGATTTACTTTTTAAAATTCATGGAAATTCAACAAATCAATAACAGATTTTGCATATCTTGTAATTGGTTAGCTCAAAAATCAAGAAGAGTTTAAGAAAACTGATCTAAGTTTGCCGTTTCCTTGTGAAATTCTCTGTTCTATCTCCTGTTTATATACATACATGCATATAATATGCAATAAATTGAGCATTCCTAACATTGACATGTCGTAATTTTGCATTCTCAATAACCAGAGTGATCCGGGAAATTTGTTTTAAACCCTGAAAACGTCTGTGAAGTTGAAAATGTCATCTCTAGGGGAACCCTGACATGTACTGTACATGTATGAAATTGCAATAGTTACCCCATATTGAAATTGACTGTTGTAAAGTTTCAGTAGAAATATATTTTATGCGTACGACATAAACAATGCTCGTTTCTGTTGCCGTCACACCTGAACTGCAGCAAGTTTTTACTACTTTTAACTACAAATTGGGGTTTCTGAAGTGCTTTTCGCACCTAGCACTTTAGCAGGCTCAAATTGGGCATGGAGAAATTGTTGCTGGATGTTTTGTTGTCGTTTGCCGTTTTAGGATGGCGTACACGCAACACGAGCTGCATCTGAAATTTTTCAAATAATTTTCAGGTGAAAAAATATGCTTTCTCTCAGTCTCCCCTTCGTCTTGGCGTTGTTAACAAAACACTTAAGTGTCACTTTTCTTGCCGGGCCCTAATTGGTAACAATGGCGTAATTTTTCAACCGCCTGCATGTGGTTTTCACCTAAATCAGGCTTTCACCTGACGTTTCCTATCACCTTTGGATGGGTCTTCGTTAATTTTTTTTACGCAAAATGTATCGTTCCGCCTGGATGCTTAAATCTTTATTTATGGCACTGGAGATCAGCAGGTGATGCTGGCGCTAATACCTTGGCCCCACTGCCTGGACTCACCAGGGTCTTAATCGAACTGTTCGCCTATTTCTAAACAGTCCATTAAATGTAATTGCCAATATGGGAAACCTCACTGTCCGGCTGGACAGATGCTAATTCTAATTTTCGAAGCATCACCCATTGGGGTGGGCTTATATCGTTATCACCGAATAGAAATTAGTTGATTATGTTGCCGTCTAACTTTCTTACCATTTTGCATTATGAATTGCACGTGTTGAGCATGGGTGCCTTGTTTATTTATGGGCTTCGTTTTATCTTTTCCGAAAGTGGTTTGATTCCCGAGCTGATCCTCACCAGGTGGTTTCGCGCCAATAAATTCACCTTCAACCCTGGAAAGTGGCTTTGCACATTTTTTTTTCTCCATCACAAGTTCAATTGAATGTTTATGCAAATGTTTCTTGCACCTCTGGGCGTCGTATGCAAATGCACCTTTAATGAATGACCCCTGTGTGGTGTCTTAGCAAAATGAACTGGCGGCTATCCGATTGTTTTACGAGGTTCGTGGCCGTATTTCAGCCCGAATTTTTCGGCTAATTTATGATCTCATTTCCCTCCGTTTCTGAACAGCGCAATTCGGGCCATTTAATAATTCACAAGATCGTTCGAGCGCATTAGTGGATGGCGAGTAAATCATAAAACGATCCTCATGAAGTTGCAGCACTGGACCGTATTGTATACGTTTTCTTATGGGTAGGCACGAATTCACTTAACAGTGGAAAAGTCACCATTGCATGCATGCGTTGATGTCGTTAAATTAATCTCAATTTGTAGTAATTGAGAAGCATTTTTACGAGTGGGATGCGCTGTATGTGTAACGGCACGTTTAAGAAACATACAGTACATGTAGAATACGTTTGTTTCTAATGTACATGTACTGTATTACAATTTATACATTAAAAGTCCAAACTTTTTCCTTTACTACCCCTACTGATAAAGCTTATATTATACAGGGTGTATCGAAATACCCTTTACAAACGTTGTGGGCCGATACATCTAGAGGGGGTCATATTGGAACGTGTTTCCTCCTAATAATGTATGTCCAGAAATGCACCGTTCCCATTAATGGAATGCCCACATGTCGATTGTGTTCAAGTTCGTGCGTTCATGTTATTTGTTTAGTGAATTCACTGCATGTTGAAATGCGCTTTCTGGGACAGATGTATTGTCGGGCATACATGTACTGTACATGTACATTTACGATATTAGTGGGAAACATGTTCCATTATGACCCCCTATCTGCCCTTAATGTTTGTAAATTGTATTCCGATACACCTTGCATATGCAATCACCATTTTATCTAATAATAAACACTTGGGCGTAACAACAGAATAGTCCCGGCTGCATCATAGACAAAATGTGAATGTGGAATTCTCTTAACGGCTCGAAATCTGGCAGTGATTGTCTGGTGGTTAGGGTCAGCATAATCGTAAATTAAATTGTTAGGTTAGGTTAGTACAATTTCTAAAGTTCACTTCCAGTAAGTAAAACACGTTTCCATGACGACTTAAATTTATGTAAATGTTTGGTTGAAGTTGACCTTAAGGCTGCATTTAAACGTAGTGTCAAATTACTCACTTAATATAAACACATTCTACATTTTAATGTGTATTGAGATACATGTTTTCGGGCATTCATTAAAAAAATTATCCTAATTTTGGCAATTTACACAGGATTATTATGCCAATACGATGCAACTTTAAAATATTTCTTCTGTTAATTTTATTATACAGTAATCTCGAAACCCTGTGAATTCCCAATATTTGTGAACATTTTCAACCTTCACACTAGCTTGTTTTAATTAATTTATGGGTCGCAATGTCGAAATTGTTTTTAGACGTGAGCACGCAAGCACGTGATTTGGTTTGGGAATATGAAAATTTTCGTCCCTGAAGTTTAAAAAGTACAAGCAAAATGTTATTAATTCATATTTAATTTTCGCATAATATGCTTCACCATAAATCTGTGCGTAACGTGCATCCAATTACTCGTGTATGCATAACTATCTGCCTGGCGTCAAAAGCGTAATTCCTGAAATAATAAATCTCATTTCATTTGTGTACCCGCATTGCGTGTAATTATGCCACTAACATACATCTAGGCAGCAGCGTTACAACATGTTTTATTCAGTTTAAGGTGAGAAATCATAAATAAATTGTTCCAGGTGGAGTTTCTAATGAATAATTCAACGTCGAGTGGAATTATTTACACGCGTACCCTTCAAGATGCGCATACGTGTTTTTTTTCTCATTTAATTAAAATAAGCAAAGGGAATTTCAATCTGGACGTGATTCTGTTCGAATTCGCTATCTTGATTTAATTATTTTTAAATTTAATCCCCTGGATCAATTTACGTCTCAAAAAATGTCGCGTAGATTATCCCTTTATGGAGGTTATTATGCCTGTATCTACAATGCAGATTTTTAGACATTTTTTTTATTAAAAAACTAATCTAATCTAAATTTGCTGTTTCCTTGTGAAAATGTGTGTTTATCTCCTGTTTATTTAAAATGTGCCATAAATGATTACTTACAATTGCATATCATATTTTTGCATTTTCATTGGCCAGGGTGGTGAGGGGAAATTTGTTTTAAAACCTGGAAATGTCAGGGAAGTTGAAAATATCATCTCTGAGGGAACCCTGAACAATTTGGCGATACTTCCCTAACGATGCAATTTATTTAGCTGCCCCTAACCGCCAGGCAATCACTGCCAGCCTATACCAGCCGTTAGGAGGAGCCCACTTTCTCAAAGTGTCTGTGGTAGAGCAGGGCACATTCCAAAGTGGAGCTCTAGTAAAAACGTTTTTAAACGACTGACACAGCAAAAGGAGCGAACGTCCAACTCCATTCAAATAATCGATATTTGATGTAAAATCTCCCCATATCATATTGGATTGATCGACAATAGTAATCAATCGGCGAAGGCATCCAGATCTAAAAATAAAAGATCAATTGTTTCAATAGGTCACGTGCCTCACTATTAGTATGCCATGCATGTTTTGGTTGTGGATATTAGAGGATGCATGACTTTTACAAACGATGAAAAGGCGAAATCGAAAGCGACTTGGGACTAGTAATGTTCAACGTGTGGCTTGCATAATAAAAAGTCTTATCTTTTTTTCTTCTTATTCGGATTGGCATGATAGTCTCGCTTCATATGCATCTACATGTATAGTACGCTATATGGAGGGTAGCCTGCTTCTATTATGTCATAATACATGGTCGTATACATAAAATAAAGTTCCCTTTTTAAAAAAAGATGCAGCGTTGTTCTCTTTTGAGATTTAGCAGACGATCTGGCAGATCGTATACGCTGGAATTGCAACTCATTTTGACATGAACTGCATAGCCAAAGACAAGGGAAAGTTGTTTACTAGATAAAAAGCCATCTTGGAAAATGGGGGATGGAGGAATGATGGGATTTGATATTCAATGTTATACATGCACTGGTCATTCTGATATGAAGGGATATTATTACGCATATCAAATAAATTCCCTTTTTGAAGGTCTGTGCACGAAGCAGATATTTTTGTAGCATTTGCTTAGAGCAGTGTAAGATGATACCATAGTTCGGCCAAAAAGTCAAGAATATGTTACCGTTTGTATAGGCGCCTTGAAATTCGCTGGAAAATGCATGACTAATGTTACACGCTTGTTTCCTATATGAGACAGAATAGTAAAAATAGCAAACTTTAAAAAGAAGAGGTAAAGGAAAAAGTTTCTGAAATATTTCGATATTTCCCCTGCTCCAGCATAGGTTCTATGAGGAAGTAAGATTCTCCTAAGGGCTTGTGTGTTGGCAGTGATTGCCTAGTGGTTAGGGGCAGCCAAATCAGAAGTTGCATTGTTACAGGGTTCCTCCGGATATGGAAAACCTGGAGAAGTCAGGGGAAATGGATTTAGTAAAGGCAGGGTAATCCAGCAAATAAATAATACATTTTACATAGCCAGTGTCACGAAAATAGTTAGCTAAATGTATGAAAATGTGTTCTATTCCCGTTACTTAGCATTGATTACATTGGAAATGTCATATTTGTTTTCATTATCAGTGGTCAGTGTGGTCAGGTAATTTTATTTCAAAACCTGGAAAAGTTAGGGAAGTTAAACATTTCGTCCCTGGAGCAGAAAAAATACGCAAAAATTAAGAAAAAAAATGAAAAACATTAATTCCAACATCTAATACAAATGTCCTTCTTGTATTCTAGGCAAGTACACTTGAAATACGGTATAGATATACAGTATATGTAAATATTTGATGCACATTTGGAGCATGGACTATACCGAAGTGTTTTCAAAGTTTCGTTCATGTTCTTAAAATACCGTTTCTTGGTGCAAAGATTTAGTAGCTGTTTATGCCGAAGGCTACATTCAGCAAACTAGTAATTATTTATGTATGTAAATTTCGGATGTTTATTTGGTTTGTAATTCTCGTATTTGGTTTCCTCCTAAAATCTGTAATGCAGTAATAAATTATCATGGGGAAAATGATATCGGAATACATTAACCTGTTTGAGACTTTCCAAAAGATAGATTTTGAATGATTTAAGGACGTACAGTATAACCATTTTTAATTTGCTGAATTTAATATATGTTGAATTATTCGAATGTCGTGCTTATTCATCATGTACGTCGAAATTTCGATGTCAGTAATTGAAGTCCATCGCAGGCTATTAAAAATGGGGAATATAAACGAAAATGTAAACGAAATTATCAAACAGTAGATGAATCAGAGAAGGCTGATTTCTGCAGTTGCTATGCAAATTCCCTTCCCTTAGATGTTCATTGGCTGATTCACTAAAATATGATTTTCCAGCCTGGATTTGGAAGGGTGCTTATCTCTTTTGCTTCCGTTATGCTAACATGCTGTAGATGAATACGTATTGCTCCAAATTGCGCTCCCTTGATAATTAATTATCAATTTTTAGCTTTTTTATGGAATGCTCACTCTTTTTTCTATTCCGGAAGTCAGCAGCGAAATTTGTTTTATCTATGCGTTAATGCATTTCCGACATGTGACATGTTTTGCGAATAACGCTTTCTTATAATTCATTGTTGTCAAATTAATGGTGTTTTTAGGGGAAAAAAAGCAACGTCAAAGCAAATTGTTGCGAATATGCACCGTAATTATGATCCATTGTTGACTCTCTTGAAAAAGGTGGCTGCAATTCTAGGGTTGCACAAATTTGCCCAAATCTTTTGAAACTGCTGTCGTAATCATTATTACGTCGTTTGCATTCTGCACTACTTTTGAGGGAATTGTGTTCTATGAAGGGAGGTAATTTAGATAGAAATAATGACTCTTAGAGATGTTACATATTTTTCAAAGGTTGCAAAAATGTACAAATAACAAGGTTCCCACAGATTCTGCGATATCCTGGGAAGGTCAAGGGAAATTTGAAATTTTTTGAAAACGTCAGGGGATGTCCTTAATTTTAATTAAAATTTCAATCCAGAAGGTATTTCATTTATCGATTATTGAGTGTCTTATGGTTTTTGAGTGAAGTTGCCCTGTACACAATGAATGAAAACCCCAATATGACGATTTGGTTCATTCTATTTGGCTTCATTATGACAATATCGAAATTTGCCGAATTAAGATAAATTCCAGTGCTCCTCGGTGCTCCTAATTCGATGTTATGTGAATTCCTACATTACACAAATTTAATAATTATCGTTCTAGTTAAGCCGCCAAACACTACTTATATTAATGAGCAGGTCCTTATTACTTTATATTGGTCGATGGGAAAACTAAAGGTCTGGTTAACATAATATTTTGTAACCTGGGAAAGTCAGGGGATTTTGTTACTAAAGCTGTGGAAACACTGATATACTGTTATAACTAAAATCAAGTTCACGAATTTTCATGAATACATGTATACGAATACCATCTGCATTTGATCGATGTATTCCTTTTTTTTTTGTTTTTCAGGTAAGGCGATTACAAGGATTTTTGTTTCCTTATTATTTCTTGGTGTTTTTGGGGTGGAAAGTCATCTTGTTCTCATAAGGTAAGACAAAATGCAAAGCTGAACGTTGCATTCATTCTGGGTATACGATGATGGAAAATGAAGATTGAAAAAGTGTTAAAATATGCTAACGAGCAAATATTCTGCTGATGAGTAAATATTCTGTTGATGGTGATAAATTAATCTTCACCTAAAGGATATGTCCAGTCAATTCCATGTTATGTACAGACTGCTAGATTATATTTTATGGCTAAATTCTACTCAGCCGGCCATTAAACGAGCACTTCAATCATGGGAATGTCTTAATAGCTTAATTTCGTCAAGTTAATTTTATCGTATAAACGTCAGATTTTATTTCTGGGCTTTTTCCAGGAGCCCAGCATCCCCCTTGCATTTTGGGGATTAGCAATAATTAATTAATTTTTATAAGCTTGGTCAAGTAGGCATTTAATGTTTTTGGGAACATAAATTTTTCTATGGCACAACCATAAATGCGTCTATAAATTGAGGGGAGCCTCAAAGAAGCGTTAATTGCTCCTTTAGTCAGTGCGCAGGGTGCCGCAAAAGTCGCGGTTCCGTAGTGGGATTGCGCAAAAGTTGTTGTTCCTCATTGGGTTGGCAATGACTAGTAATTTAAATATATGGGGGCTCTGGCTCATCCTGTACATGTAGAGGGGTGCGTAACACCAGCTGCTCTCAGGGATTGGTTGCCCCCAAAATGCGGCTTTCATTCGCCAGAGTGGATTCATGGGCTTTCTATTTCTGTTTTCAATCTGGGGATAAAACGACTTTGGGAATAACTTTTTTGATGTTTGTTTTTTCGCCAAATCTGCGCGTTAATAAAACGGGGCAAATCTCTTTCCCCCATCTTCCGAAATTGTTAAATGGAGTCGGACAAAATGACAAAATGTTAATAAAAACGTGAGCCTTTGAATGGCGAATATAAATCGTAATCCCATATAATATTTTTAATGGCAAACTGGGTAACGTTAGATAAGACTTTGGGCTTGGGGTGCGGGCTTATGGAGTTGCCATGGTGACTGAAAATGGAGGAGAGGAGTATGAGGTCCATGGAGGACCATGTTGGGAATTTCTCACGCGATTTATGCCCCTTCCCCTTGGGTAGCGGCAAATGAGACGAAAAGAAACACGTATAAGTAGCAGATTTTTCCACCATCGCAAATTTGCTCCATGACTTACTTCCGAGTGACTTCTTCGGTTGTTGGGGGATTCTGGACGATGGACTGAGGACCCCAGTTTCATGCCTGGCCACCTTTTTTTCCGATTGGTCTTTGTTCATGTGGCCCTTCATTGGAGTGGACTGGACGAGCTAGATGTGTTTTGTAATTATGTCGTTAGCTTGGGCATAAACGACCAGATTTTGTAGTGGGACTGGGTGTGAGCAAGCATGACGAAGATGGATTAGTAGCTGCGAAGTTGATGGTCAGATTTTATCAAACCAGTCTAAACCCTCTCTGTATTGGTCAGCCTGTGTACAGGTAGCCAGTTGGCTTAAGATATTTCATTCATTCTGGGCTTGCATCGAGATTGGCCATGGCAACGTCTCGCTAAATGCAATGTATGGGCATGGAACTTATATTTAAGTGGCAGTGGAATGTTTATTTCCCAAATTAAGCGAGTCCAACAACCTTTATGAGTAACCTTATAATGTATCGAAAGTTCTATAATGGCTGGACATAATTTCATATTAAAGGTTGCTCTGAACAGCGCACTCGTGTAATACCTGGCTATCTTACCTTATGATGATAATGTTTCAACATTATATTTTAATAAGCTCTTTTATTAAGGTTATTGGTAATTTGTCTGCCAATTATAACAGCGCAGTATACGTTCATGTGACTAATTATCAAATGTAGCTGATAACAAATTGTGGATTTCAGTCATCGCTAGTTCAGAATTTCTTAAACAATTTTGATGGTTTTGAAATTACGTCACGACGTAACATACCTGATGCTACCTTTACACTTACACGTTTTTCGAGCGTCTACGGCCACGTCCACGTCCGCGTCCGCGTGCAGACCCTACACACTTGTACGTTTGTCTTCTACGTAGGCTCCACCCCT